>JAKRKW010000476.1:0-24232 GCA_023566125.1 Zingel zingel | reverse complement strand
TTTTGCATTTTTTGTGGGTTTTTTTGCATTTTTTTTGCATTTTTTTTGCATTTTTTGTGGGGTTTTTTGCATTTTTTTTGCATTTTTTTTGCATTTTTTGTGGGTTTTTTTGCATTTTTTTTTGCATTTTTTGTGGGTTTTTTTGCATTTTTTTGCATTTTTTGTGGGGTTTTTTGCATTTTTTTTGCATTTTTTGTGGATTTTTTTGTGGGGTTTTTTTGCATTTTTTGTGGGGTTTTTTGCATTTTTTTTGCATTTTTTTTGCATTTTTTTGTGTTTTTTTGCATTTTTTTTTGCATTTTTTGTGGTTTTTTTTGCATTTTTTTTGCATTTTTTTTTGCATTTTTTTTGCATTTTTTGTGGGTTTTTTTGCTTTTTTTTTGCATTTTTTTTTGCATTTTTTGTGGTTTTTTTTGCATTTTTTTTTTTGCATTTTTTTTGCATTTTTTTTGCATTTTTTTTGTGGGTTTTTTTGCATTTTTTTGTGGGTTTTTTTGCATTTTTTTGTGGTTTTTTTTGCATTTTTTTTGCATTTTTTTTTGCATATTTTTTGCATTTTTTGTGGGTTTTTTTGCTTTTTTTTTGCATTTTTTTTTGCATTTTTTGTGTTTTTTTTAGCATTTTTTTTGTGTGTTTTTTTGCATTTTTTTGTGGGTTTTTTTGCTTTTTTTTGTGGGTTTTTTTTGCATTTTCTTTGCATTTTTTGTGGGTTTTTTTGCATTTTTTTTTGCATTTTTTTTGCATTTTTTGTGGGGTTTTTTTGCATTTTTTTGCATTTTTTTTGCATTTTTTTTGCATTTTTTGTGGGTTTTTTTGCATTTTTTTTGCATTTTTTGTGGGGTTTTTTGCATTTTTTTTGCATTTTTTTTGCATTTTTTTTGTGTTTTTTTGCATTTTTTTTTGCATTTTTTGTGGGTTTTTTTGCATTTTTTTGTGGGTTTTTTTGCATTTTTTGTGTTTTTTTTTTGCATTTTTTTTGCATTTTTTTTTGTGTTTTTTTGCATTTTTTTTTGCATTTTTTGTGGTTTTTTTTGCATTTTTTTTGTGTTTTTTTGCATTTTTTTTGCATTTTTTGTGGGTTTTTTTTGCATTTGTTGTGGGTTTTTTTGCATTTTTTTTACATTTTTTGTGGGGTTTTTTGCATTTTTTTTTGCATTTTTTGTGTTTTTTTTTGCATTTTTTTTGCATTTTTTGTGGGTTTTTTTGCATTTTTTTGTGGGTTTTTTTTGCATTTTTTGTGTTTTTTTTTTGCATTTTTTTTGCATTTTTTTTGTGTTTTTTTGCATTTTTTTTGCATTTTTTGTGTTTTTTTTTGCATTTTTTGTGGGTTTTTTTGCATTTTTTTTCATTTTTTGTGGGGTTTTTTGCATTTTTTTTGCATTTTTTGTGGTTTTTTTTGCATTTTTTTTGCATTTTTTTTTGCATTTTTTGTTTTTTTTTTGCATTTTTTTTGCATTTTTTGTGGGGTTTTTTTGCATTTTTTTGCATTTTTTTTGCATTTTTTTTGCATTTTTTGTGGGTTTTTTTGCATTTTTTTTGCATTTTTTGTGGGGTTTTTTGCATTTTTTTTGCATTTTTTTTGCATTTTTTTTGTGTTTTTTTGCATTTTTTTTTGCATTTTTTGTGGGTTTTTTTGCATTTTTTTGTGGGTTTTTTTGCATTTTTTGTGTTTTTTTTTTGCATTTTTTTTGCATTTTTTTTTGTGTTTTTTTGCATTTTTTTTTGCATTTTTTGTGGTTTTTTTTGCATTTTTTTTGTGTTTTTTTGCATTTTTTTTGCATTTTTTGTGGGTTTTTTTTGCATTTGTTGTGGGTTTTTTTGCATTTTTTTTACATTTTTTGTGGGGTTTTTTGCATTTTTTTTTGCATTTTTTGTGTTTTTTTTTGCATTTTTTTTGCATTTTTTGTGGGTTTTTTTGCATTTTTTTGTGGGTTTTTTTTGCATTTTTTGTGTTTTTTTTTTGCATTTTTTTTGCATTTTTTTTGTGTTTTTTTGCATTTTTTTTGCATTTTTTGTGTTTTTTTTTTGCATTTTTTGTGGGTTTTTTTGCATTTTTTTTCATTTTTTGTGGGGTTTTTTGCATTTTTTTTGCATTTTTTGTGGTTTTTTTTGCATTTTTTTTGCATTTTTTTTTGCATTTTTTGTTTTTTTTTTGCATTTTTTTTTGCATTTTTTGTGTTTTTTTTTGCATTTTTTTTGCATTTTTTGTGGTTTTTTTTGCATTTTTTTTGCATTTTTTTTTGCATATTTTTTGCATTTTTTGTGGGTTTTTTTGCTTTTTTTTTGCATTTTTTTTTGCATTTTTTGTGTTTTTTTTAGCATTTTTTTTGTGGGTTTTTTTGCATTTTTTTGTGGGTTTTTTTGCATTTTTTTGTGGGGTTTTTTTGCATTTTCTTTGCATTTTTTGTGGGTTTTTTTGCATTTTTTTTGCATTTTTTTTGCATTTTTTGTGGGGTTTTTTGCATTTTTTTTGCATTTTTTTTGCATTTTTTTTGCATTTTTTGTGGGTTTTTTTGCATTTTTTTTGCATTTTTTGTGGGGTTTTTTGCATTTTTTTTGCATTTTTTTTGCATTTTTTTTGTGTTTTTTTGCATTTTTTTTGCATTTTTTGTGGGTTTTTTTGCATTTTTTTGTGGGTTTTTTTGCATTTTTTGTGTTTTTTTTTTGCATTTTTTTTGCATTTTTTTTTGTGTTTTTTTGCATTTTTTTTTGCATTTTTTGTGGTTTTTTTTGCATTTTTTTGTGGGTTTTTTTGCATTTTTTTGTGGGTTTTTTTGCATTTTTTTGTGGTTTTTTTTTGCATTTTCTTTGCATTTTTTGTGGGGTTTTTTGCATTTTTTTTGCATTTTTTTGCATTTTTTTTGTGTTTTTTTGCATTTTTTTTTGCATTTTTTGTGGGTTTTTTTGCATTTTTTTGTGGGTTTTTTTGCATTTTTTGTGTTTTTTTTTTGCATTTTTTTTGCATTTTTTTTTGTGTTTTTTTGCATTTTTTTTTCTTTTTTTGTGGTTTTTCTTGCATTTTTTTTGTGTTTTTTTGCATTTTTTTTGCATTTTTTGTGGGTGTTTTTTGCATTTGTTGTGGGTTTTTTTGCATTTTTTTTACATTTTTTGTGGGGTTTTTTGCATTTTTTTTGCATTTTTTGTGGGTTTTTTTGCATTTTTTTTGCATTTTTTTTTGCATTTTTTTTTTTTTTTTTGCATTTTTTTTGCATTTTTTGTGTTTTTTTTTGCATTTTTTTTGCATTTTTTTTTGCATTTTTTTTGCATTTTTTTTTGCATTTTTTTTGCATTTTTTGTGGGTTTTTTTGCTTTTTTTTTGCATTTTTTTTTGCATTTTTTGTGTTTTTTTTTTAAAAAATTGTTTGCATTTTTTTTGCATTTTATTAGCATTTTTTTTGTGGGTTTTTTTGCATTTTTTTGTGGGTTTTTTTGCATTTTTCTGTGGGGTTTTTTTGCATTTTCTTTGCATTTTTTTGTGTTTTTTTTGCATTTTTTTGTGGGTTTTTTTGCATTTTTTTGTGGGTTTTTTTGCATTTTTTGTGGGTTTTTTTGCATTTCTTTTGCATTTTTTTTGCATTTTTTGTGGGTTTTTTTGCATTTTTTTTTGCATTTTTTGTGGGTTTTTTTGCATTTTTTTTTGCATTTTTTGTGGGTTTTTTTGCATTTTTTTGTATTTTTTGTGGGGTTTTTTGCATTTTTTTTGCATTTTTTTTGCATTTTTTGTGGATTTTTTTGTGGGGTTTTTTTGCATTTTTTGTGGGGTTTTTTGCATTTTTTTGTGGGTTTTTTTGCATTTTTTTGTGGTTTTTTTTTGCATTTTCTTTGCATTTTTTGTGGGGTTTTTTGCATTTTTTTTGCATTTTTTTGTGGGTTTTTTTGCATTTTTTGTGTTTTTTTTTTGCATTTTTTTTGTGTTTTTTTGCATTTTTTTTGCATTTTTTGTGGGTGTTTTTTGCATTTGTTGTGGGTTTTTTTGCATTTTTTTTGCATTTTTTTTTGCATTTTTTTTGCTTTTTTTGTGGGTTTTTTTGCTTTTTTTTTTGCATTTTTTTTTGCATTTTTTGTGTTTTTTTTTAAAAAAATTGTTTGCATTTTTTTTGCATTTTATTAGCATTTTTTTTGTGGTTTTTTTTGCATTTTTTTGTGGGTTTTTTTGCATTTTTCTGTGGGGTTTTTTTGCATTTTCTTTGCATTTTTTTGTGTTTTTTTTGCATTTTTTTGTGGGTTTTTTTGCATTTTTTGTGGGTTTTTTTGCATTTTTTTTGCATTTTTTTTGCATTTTTTGTGGGGTTTTTTGCATTTTTTTTGCATTTTTTTTGCATTTTTTGTGGGTTTTTTTTGCATTTTTTTTTGCATTTTTTGTGGGTTTTTTTTGCATTTTTTTGCATTTTTTGTGGGGTTTTTTGCATTTTTTTTGCATTTTTTTTGCATTTTTTGTGGATTTTTTTGTGGGGTTTTTTTGCATTTTTTGTGGGGTTTTTTGCATTTTTTTTGCATTTTTTTTGCATTTTTTTGTGTTTTTTTGCATTTTTTTTTGCATTTTTGTGGGTTTTTTTGCATTTTTTTGTGGTTTTTTTTGCATTTTTGTGTTTTTTTTTTGCATTTTTTTTGCATTTTTTTTGTGTTTTTTTGCATTTTTTTTTTGCATTTTTTGTGTTTTTTTTTGCATTTTTTTGTGTTTTTTTGCATTTTTTTTGCATTTTTTGTGTTTTTTTTGCATTTTTTGTGGGGTTTTTTTGCATTTTTTGTGGGTTTTTTTGCATTTTTTTTTACATTTTTTGTGGGGTTTTTTGCATTTTTTTTTGCATTTTTTGTGGGTTTTTTTGCATTTTTTTTGCATTTTTTTTGCATTTTTTGTTTTTTTTTTGCATTTTTTTTGCATTTTTTGTGTTTTTTTTTGCATTTTTTTTGCATTTTTTTTTGCATTTTTTTTGCATTTTTTGTGTGTTTTTTTGCTTTTTTTTTGCATTTTTTTTTGCATTTTTTGTGGTTTTTTTTTTTGCATTTTTTTTTGCATTTTTTTTGCATTTTTTTAGCATTTTTTTTGTGGGTTTTTTTGCATTTTTTTGTGGGTTTTTTTGCATTTTTTTGTGGTTTTTTTTGCATTTTTTTTGCATTTTTTTTTGCATATTTTTTGCATTTTTTGTGGGTTTTTTTGCTTTTTTTTTGCATTTTTTTTTGCATTTTTTGTGTTTTTTTTAGCATTTTTTTTGTGGGTTTTTTTGCATTTTTTTGTGGTTTTTTTTGCATTTTTTTTTTTTTTTTTGCATTTTTTTTGCATTTTTTTTTTTTTTTTTGCATTTTTTTTGCATTTTTTTTTGCATTTTTTTTGCATTTTTTTTTGCATTTTTTTTGCATTTTTTTTGCATTTTTTGTGGGTTTTTTTGCTTTTTTTTTGCATTTTTTTTTGCATTTTTTGTGTTTTTTTTTAAAAAAATTGTTTGCATTTTTTTTGCATTTTATTAGCATTTTTTTTGTGGGTTTTTTTGCATTTTTTTGTGGGTTTTTTTGCATTTTTCTGTGGGTTTTTTTTGCATTTTCTTTGCATTTTTTTGTGTTTTTTTTGCATTTTTTTGTGGGTTTTTTTGCATTTTTTGTGGGTTTTTTTGCATTTTTTTTGCATTTTTTTTGCATTTTTTGTGGGGTTTTTTGCATTTTTTTTGCATTTTTTTTGCATTTTTTGTGGGTTTTTTTGCATTTTTTTTTGCATTTTTTGTGGGTTTTTTTGCATTTTTTTGCATTTTTTGTGGATTTTTTTGTGGGGTTTTTTTGCATTTTTTGTGGGGTTTTTTGCATTTTTTTTGCATTTTTTTTGCATTTTTTTGTGTTTTTTTGCATTTTTTTTTGCATTTTTGTGGGTTTTTTTGCATTTTTTTGTGGTTTTTTTTGCATTTTTGTGTTTTTTTTTTGCATTTTTTTTGCATTTTTTTTGTGTTTTTTTGCATTTTTTTTTGCATTTTTTGTGTTTTTTTTTGCATTTTTTTGTGTTTTTTTGCATTTTTTTTGCATTTTTTGTGGGGTTTTTTTGCATTTTTTGTGGGGTTTTTTTGCATTTTTTGTGGGTTTTTTTGCATTTTTTTTACATTTTTTGTGGGGTTTTTTGCATTTTTTTTTGCATTTTTTGTGGGTTTTTTTGCATTTTTTTTGCATTTTTTTTGCATTTTTTGTTTTTTTTTTGCATTTTTTTTTGCATTTTTTTTGCATTTTTTTAGCATTTTTTTTGTGGGTTTTTTTGCATTTTTTTGTGGGTTTTTTTGCATTTTTTTGTGGTTTTTTTTGCATTTTTTGTGGGTTTTTTTGCATTTTTTTGCATTTTTTGTGGATTTTTTTGTGGGGTTTTTTTGCATTTTTTGTGGGGTTTTTTGCATTTTTTTTGCATTTTTTTTGCATTTTTTTGTGTTTTTTTGCATTTTTTTTTGCATTTTTGTGGGTTTTTTTGCATTTTTTTGTGGTTTTTTTTGCATTTTTGTGTTTTTTTTTTGCATTTTTTTTGCATTTTTTTTGTGTTTTTTTGCATTTTTTTTTGCATTTTTTGTGTTTTTTTTTGCATTTTTTTGTGTTTTTTTGCATTTTTTTTGCATTTTTTGTGGGGTTTTTTTGCATTTTTTGTGGGGTTTTTTTGCATTTTTTGTGGGTTTTTTTGCATTTTTTTTTACATTTTTTGTGGGGTTTTTTGCATTTTTTTTTGCATTTTTTGTGGGTTTTTTTGCATTTTTTTTGCATTTTTTTTGCATTTTTTGTTTTTTTTTTGCATTTTTTTTTGCATTTTTTTTGCATTTTTTTAGCATTTTTTTTGTGGGTTTTTTTGCATTTTTTTGTGGGTTTTTTTGCATTTTTTTGTGGTTTTTTTTGCATTTTTTTTGCATTTTTTTTTGCATATTTTTTGCATTTTTTGTGGGTTTTTTTGCTTTTTTTTTGCATTTTTTTTTGCATTTTTTGTGTTTTTTTTAGCATTTTTTTGTGGGTTTTTTTGCATTTTTTTGTGGGTTTTTTTGCATTTTTTTGTGGGTTTTTTTTGCATTTTCTTTGCATTTTTTGTGGGTTTTTTTGCATTTTTTTTGCATTTTTTTTGCATTTTTTGTGGGTTTTTTTGCTTTTTTTTTGCATTTTTTTTTGCATTTTTTGTGTTTTTTTTAGCATTTTTTTTGTGGGTTTTTTTGCATTTTTTTGTGGGTTTTTTGCATTTTTCTGTGGGGTTTTTTTGCATTTTCTTTGCATTTTTTTGTGTTTTTTTTGCATTTTTTTGTGGGTTTTTTTGCATTTTTTTGTGGGTTTTTTTGCATTTTTTGTGGGTTTTTTTGCATTTTTTTTGCATTTTTTTTGCATTTTTTGTGGGGTTTTTTGCATTTTTTTGTGTTTTTTTTGCATTTTTTTGTGGGTTTTTTTGCATTTTTTTGTGGGTTTTTTTGCATTTTTTGTGGGTTTTTTTGCATTTTTTTTGCATTTTTTTTGCATTTTTTTGTGGTTTTTTTTGCATTTTTGTGTTTTTTTTTTGCATTTTTTTTGCATTTTTTTTGTGTTTTTTTGCATTTTTTTTTGCATTTTTTGTGTTTTTTTTTGCATTTTTTTGTGTTTTTTTGCATTTTTTTTGCATTTTTTGTGGGGTTTTTTTGCATTTTTTGTGGGGTTTTTTTGCATTTTTTGTGGGTTTTTTTGCATTTTTTTTTACATTTTTTGTGGGGTTTTTTGCATTTTTTTTTGCATTTTTTGTGGGTTTTTTTGCATTTTTTTTGCATTTTTTTTGCATTTTTTGTTTTTTTTTTTGCATTTTTTTTTGCATTTTTTTTGCATTTTTTTAGCATTTTTTTTGTGGGTTTTTTTGCATTTTTTTGTGGGTTTTTTTGCATTTTTTTGTGGTTTTTTTTGCATTTTTTTTGCATTTTTTTTTGCATATTTTTTGCATTTTTGTGGGTTTTTTTGCTTTTTTTTTGCATTTTTTTTTGCATTTTTTGTGTTTTTTTTAGCATTTTTTTGTGGGTTTTTTTGCATTTTTTTGTGGGTTTTTTTGCATTTTTCTGTGGGGTTTTTTTGCATTTTCTTTGCATTTTTTTGTGTTTTTTTTGCATTTTTTTGTGGGTTTTTTTGCATTTTTTTGTGGGTTTTTTTGCATTTTTTGTGGGTTTTTTTGCATTTTTTTTGCATTTTTTTTGCATTTTTTGTGGGGTTTTTTGCATTTTTTTTGCATTTTTTTTGCATTTTTTGTGGGGTTTTTTGCATTTTTTTGCATTTTTTGTGGGTTTTTTGCATTTTTTTGCATTTTTTGTGGGGTTTTTTGCATTTTTTTTTGCATTTTTTGTGGGTTTTTTTGCATTTTTTTTGCATTTTTTTTTGCATTTTTTGTTTTTTTTTTGCATTTTTTTTGCATTTTTTGTGTTTTTTTTTGCATTTTTTTTGCATTTTTTTTTGCATTTTTTTTGCATTTTTTGTGGGTTTTTTTGCTTTTTTTTTGCATTTTTTTTGCATTTTTTGTGTTTTTTTTTGCATTTTTTTTTGCATTTTTTTTGCATTTTTTGTGGGTTTTTTTGCATTTTTTTTTGCATTTTTTTTGCATTTTTTGTGTTTTTTTTTGCTTTTTTTTTGCATTTTTTTTGCATTTTTTGTGTTTTTTTTTGCTTTTTTTTTGCATTTTTTTTTGCATTTTTTGTGGGTTTTTTTGCATTTTTTTTGTGGGTTTTTTTGCATTTTTTTGTGGGTTTTTTTGCATTTTTTTGTGGGTTTTTTTTGCATTTTTTTTGCATTTTTT
Organism: Zingel zingel; assembly: GCA_023566125.1. Lineage (NCBI taxonomy): Eukaryota > Metazoa > Chordata > Actinopteri > Perciformes > Percidae > Zingel > Zingel zingel. Next base: position 15,489 of record JAKRKW010000476.1, on the reverse strand, counting down.
GTGGGGTTTTTTGCATTTTTTTTTGCATTTTTTTTTGTGTTTTTTTGCATTTTTTTTTGCATTTTTTGTGGGTTTTTTTGCATTTTTTTGTGGGTTTTTTTGCATTTTTTGTGTTTTTTTTTTGCATTTTTTTTTGTGTTTTTTTGCATTTTTTTTTCTTTTTTTGTGGTTTTTCTTGCATTTTTTTTGTGTTTTTTTGCATTTTTTTTGCATTTTTTGTGGGTGTTTTTTGCATTTGTTGTGGGTTTTTTTGCATTTTTTTTACATTTTTTGTGGGGTTTTTTGCATTTTTTTTGCATTTTTTGTGGGTTTTTTTGCATTTTTTTTGCATTTTTTTTTGCATTTTTTTTTTTTTTTTTGCATTTTTTTTGCATTTTTTGTGTTTTTTTGCTTTTTTTTTGCATTTTTTTTTGCATTTTTTGTGTTTTTTTTTTAAAAAATTGTTTGCATTTTTTTTGCATTTTATTAGCATTTTTTTTGTGGGTTTTTTTGCATTTTTTTGTGGGTTTTTTTTGCATTTTTCTGTGGGGTTTTTTTGCATTTTCTTTGCATTTTTTTGTGTTTTTTTTGCATTTTTTTGTGGGTTTTTTTGCATTTTTTTGTGGGTTTTTTGCATTTTTTGTGGGTTTTTTTGCATTTTTTTTGCATTTTTTTTGCATTTTTTGTGGGGTTTTTTGCATTTTTTTTGCATTTTTTTTGCATTTTTTGTGGGGTTTTTTTGCATTTTTTTTGCATTTTTTGTGGGTTTTTTTTGCATTTTTTTTGCATTTTTTTTTGCATTTTTTTTGCATTTTTTGTGGGGTTTTTTTGCTTTTTTTTTGCATTTTTTTTTGCATTTTTTGTGTTTTTTTTTTGCATTTTTTTTTGCATTTTTTTTGCATTTTTTGTGGGTTTTTTTGCATTTTTTTTGCATTTTTTTTTGCATTTTTTGTGGGTTTTTTTGCATTTTTTTTGTGGGTTTTTTTGCATTTTTTTGTGGGTTTTTTTGCATTTTTTTGTGGTTTTTTTTTGCATTTTTTTTGCATTTTTTGTGGGGTTTTTTGCATTTTTTTTGCATTTTTTTTGCATTTTTTTTGTGTTTTTTTGCATTTTTTTTTGCATTTTTGTGGGTTTTTTTGCATTTTTTTGTGGGTTTTTTTGCATTTTTTGTTGTTTTTTTTTTGCATTTTTTTTTTGTGTTTTTTTGCATTTTTTTTTCTTTTTTTGTGGTTTTTCTTGCAATTTTTTTGTGTTTTTTTGCATTTTTTTTTGCATTTTTTGTGGGTGTTTTTTGCATTTGTTGTGGGTTTTTTTGCATTTTTTTTACATTTTTTGTGGGGTTTTTTGCATTTTTTTTGCATTTTTTGTGGGTTTTTTTGCATTTTTTTTGCATTTTTTTTTGCATTTTTTTTTTTTTTTTTGCATTTTTTTTGCATTTTTTGTGTTTTTTTTTGCATTTTTTTTGCATTTTTTTTTGCATTTTTTTTGCATTTTTTTTTGCATTTTTTTTGCATTTTTTGTGGGTTTTTTTGCTTTTTTTTTGCATTTTTTTTTGCATTTTTTGTGTTTTTTAAAAAAAAAATTGTTTGCATTTTTTTTGCATTTTATTAGCATTTTTTTTGTGGGTTTTTTTGCATTTTTTTTGTGGGTTTTTTTGCATTTTTCCTGTGGGGTTTTTTGCATTTTCTTTGCATTTTTTTGTGTTTTTTTTGCATTTTTTTGTGGGTTTTTTTGCATTTTTTTGTGGGTTTTTTTGCATTTTTTGTGGGTTTTTTTGCATTTTTTTTGCATTTTTTTTGCATTTTTTGTGGGGTTTTTTGCATTTTTTTGCATTTTTTTTGCATTTTTTTGTGTTTTTTTGCATTTTTTTTGCATTTTTTGTGGGGTTTTTTTGCATTTTTTGTGGGTTTTTTTGCATTTTTTTTTACATTTTTTGTGGGGTTTTTTGCATTTTTTTTTTGCATTTTTGTGGGTTTTTTTGCATTTTTTTTGCATTTTTTTTTGCATTTTTTGTTTTTTTTTTGCATTTTTTTTGCATTTTTTGTGTTTTTTTTTGCATTTTTTTTTGCATTTTTTGTGTTTTTTTTTTGCATTTTTTTTGCATTTTTTTTGCATTTTTTTTGCATTTTTTGTGGGTTTTTTTGCTTTTTTTTTGCATTTTTTTTTGCATTTTTTGTGGTTTTTTTTGCATTTTTTTTTTTGCATTTTTTTTGCATTTTTTTTGTGGGTTTTTTTGCATTTTTTTGTGGGTTTTTTTGCATTTTTTTGTGGTTTTTTTTGCATTTTTTTTGCATTTTTTTTTGCATATTTTTTGCATTTTTTGTGGGTTTTTTTGCTTTTTTTTTGCATTTTTTTTTGCATTTTTTGTGTTTTTTTTAGCATTTTTTTTGTGGGTTTTTTTGCATTTTTTTGTGGGTTTTTTTGCATTTTTTTGTGGGTTTTTTTTGCATTTTCTTTGCATTTTTTGTGGGTTTTTTTGCATTTTTTTTTGCATTTTTTTTGCATTTTTTGTGGGGTTTTTTTGCATTTTTTTGCATTTTTTTTGCATTTTTTTTGCATTTTTTGTGGGTTTTTTTGCATTTTTTTTGCATTTTTTGTGGGGTTTTTTGCATTTTTTTTGCATTTTTTTTGTGTTTTTTTTGCATTTTTTTTTGCATTTTTTGTGGGTTTTTTTGCATTTTTTTGTGGGTTTTTTTGCATTTTTTGTGTTTTTTTTTTTGCATTTTTTTTTGTGTTTTTTTGCATTTTTTTTTGCATTTTTTGTGGTTTTTTTTGCATTTTTTTTGTGTTTTTTTGCATTTTTTTTGCATTTTTTGTGGGGTTTTTTTGCATTTGTTGTGGGTTTTTTTGCATTTTTTTTACATTTTTTGTGGGGTTTTTTGCATTTTTTTTTGCATTTTTTGTGTTTTTTTTTGCATTTTTTTGTGTTTTTTTTGCATTTTTTTTGCATTTTTTGTGGGTTTTTTTTGCATTTTTTGTGGGTTTTTTTGCATTTTTTTTTACATTTTTTGTGGGGTTTTTTGCATTTTTTTTTGCATTTTTGTGGGTTTTTTTGCATTTTTTCTGCATTTTTTTTTGCATTTTTTGTTTTTTTTTTTGCATTTTTTTTGCATTTTTTGTGTTTTTTTTTGCATTTTTTTTGCATTTTTTGTGGTTTTTTTTGCATTTTTTTGCATTTTTTTTGCATTTTTTTTGCATTTTTTGTGGGTTTTTTTGCTTTTTTTTTGCATTTTTTTTTGCATTTTTTGTGGTTTTTTTTGCATTTTTTTTTGCATTTTTTTTGCATTTTTTTAGCATTTTTTTTGTGGGTTTTTTTTGCATTTTTTTGTGGGTTTTTTTGCATTTTTTTGTGGTTTTTTTTGCATTTTTTTTGCATTTTTTTTTGCATATTTTTTGCATTTTTTGTGGGTTTTTTTGCTTTTTTTTTGCATTTTTTTTTGCATTTTTTGTGTTTTTTTTAGCATTTTTTTTGTGGGTTTTTTTGCATTTTATTGTGGGTTTTTTTGCATTTTTTTGTGGGTTTTTTTTGCATTTTCTTTGCATTTTTTGTGGGTTTTTTTGCATTTTTTTTTGCATTTTTTTTGCATTTTTTGTGGGGTTTTTTGCATTTTTTTTGCATTTTTTTGCATTTTTTTTGTGTTTTTTTGCATTTTTTTTTGCATTTTTTGTGGGTTTTTTTGCATTTTTTTGTGGGTTTTTTTGCATTTTTTGTGTTTTTTTTTTGCATTTTTTTTGCATTTTTTTTTGTGTTTTTTTGCATTTTTTTTTGCATTTTTTGTGGTTTTTTTTTGCATTTTTTTTGTGTTTTTTTGCATTTTTTTTGCATTTTTTGTGGGGTTTTTTTGCATTTGTTGTGGGTTTTTTTGCATTTTTTTTACATTTTTTGTGGGGTTTTTCGCATTTTTTTGTGGGTTTTTTGCATTTTTCTGTGGGGTTTTTTTGCATTTTCTTTGCATTTTTTGTGTTTTTTTTGCATTTTTTTGTGGGTTTTTTTTGCATTTTTTTGTGGGTTTTTTTGCATTTTTTGTGGGTTTTTTTGCATTTTTTTTGCATTTTTTGTGGGGTTTTTTGCATTTTTTTTGCATTTTTTGTGGGTTTTTTTTGCATTTTTTTTTGCATTTTTTGTGGGTTTTTTTGCATTTTTTTGCATTTTTTGTGGGGTTTTTGCATTTTTTTTTGCATTTTTTGTGGGTTTTTTTGCATTTTTTTTGCATTTTTTTTTGCATTTTTTGTTTTTTTTTTGCATTTTTTTTGCATTTTTTGTGGTTTTTTTGCATTTTTTTTGCATTTTTTGTGGTTTTTTTTGCATTTTTTTTGCATTTTTTTTTGCATTTTTTTTGCATTTTTTTTGCATTTTTTTTGCATTTTTTTTGCATTTTTTTTGCATTTTTTGTGGTTTTTTTTGCATTTTTTTTGCATTTTTTGTGGGGTTTTTTGCATTTTTTTTGCATTTTTTGTGTTTTTTTTTGCATTTTTTTTTGCATTTTTTGTGTTTTTTTTTGCATTTTTTTTGCATTTTTTTTTTTGCATTTTTTTTGCATTTTTTGTGGGTTTTTTTGCTTTTTTTTTGCATTTTTTTTTGCATTTTTTGTGTTTTTTTTTTAAAAATTTTTTTGCATTTTTTTGCATTTTTTTAGCATTTTTTTTGTGGGTTTTTTTGCATTTTTTTGTGGGTTTTTTTGCATTTTTTTGTGGGTTTTTTTTTGCATTTTCTTTGCATTTTTTGTGGGTTTTTTTGCATTTTTTTTGCATTTTTTTGTGGGTTTTTTTGCATTTTTTTGTGGGTTTTTCTGCATTTTTTGTGGGTTTTTTTGCATTTTTTTTGCATTTTTTTTGCATTTTTTGTGGGGTTTTTTGCATTTTTTTTGCATTTTTTTGCATTTTTTGTGGTTTTTTTTGCATTTTTTTGTGTTTTTTTTGCATTTTTTTGTGTTTTTTTTTGCATTTTTTTTGTGGGTTTTTTTGCATTTTTTGTGGGTTTTTTTGCATTTTTTTTTGCATTTTTTGTGGTTTTTTTTGCATTTTTTTGCATTTTTGTGGGGTTTTTTGCATTTTTTTTGCATTTTTTTTTGCATTTTTTGTGGGTTTTTTTGCATTTTTTTGCATTTTTTGTGGGGTTTTTTGCATTTTTTTGTTTTTTTGCATTTTTTTTGCATTTTTTGTGGGTTTTTTTGCATTTTTTTGTGGGTTTTTTTGCATTTTTTGTGTTTTTTTTTGCATTTTTTTTGCATTTTTTTTGTGTTTTTTTGCATTTTTTTTTGCATTTTTTGTGTTTTTTTTTGCATTTTTTTGTGTTTTTTTTGCATTTTTTTTTGCATTTTTTGTGGTTTTTTTTTTGCATTTTTTGTGGGTTTTTTTGCATTTTTTTTTACATTTTTTGTGGGGTTTTTTTGCATTTTTTTTGCATTTTTTGTGGGTTTTTTTGCATTTTTTGTGTTTTTTTTTGCATTTTTTTTGCATTTTTTTAGCATTTTTTTTGTGGGTTTTTTTGCATTTTTTTGTGGGTTTTTTTGCATTTTTTTGTGGGTTTTTTTGCATTTTTTTTTGCATTTTTTGTGTTTTTTTTTGCATTTTTTTTGCATTTTTTTGTTTTTTTTGCATTTTTTTTGCATTTTTTGTGGGTTTTTTTGCATTTTTTTGCATTTTTTGCATTTTTTTTGCATTTTTTTTGTGTTTTTTTGCATTTTTTTTGCATTTTTTGTGGGGTTTTTTGCATTTTTTTTGCAATTTTTTTTGCATTTTTTGTGGGGTTTTTTGCATTTTTTTTGCATTTTTTGTGGGATTTTTTGCATTTGTTTTGCATTTTTTTGCATTTTTTTTGTGTTTTTTTGCATTTTTTTTTGCATTTTTTGTGGTTTTTTTTTGCATTTTTTTGTGGGTTTTTTTTGCATTTTTTGTGTTTTTTTTTTGCATTTTTTTTGCATTTTTTTTGTGTTTTTTTGCATTTTTTTTTGCATTTTTTGTGGTTTTTTTTGCATTTTTTTGTGTTTTTTTGCATTTTTTTTTGCATTTTTTGTGGGGTTTTTTGCATTTTTTTTGCATTTTTTTTTTGCATATTTTTTGCATTTTTTGTGGGTTTTTTTGCTTTTTTTTTGCATTTTTTTTTGCATTTTTTGTGTTTTTTTTAGCATTTTTTTTGTGGTTTTTTTTGCATTTTTTTGTGGGTTTTTTTGCATTTTTTTTGTGGTTTTTTTTTGCATTTTCTTTGCATTTTTTGTGGGTTTTTTTTGCATTTTTTTGCATTTTTTTGCATTTTTTGTGGGGTTTTTTGCATTTTTTTAGCATTTTTTTTGCATTTTTTTTGCATTTTTTTTGCATTTTTTGTGGGTTTTTTTGCATTTTTTTTTGCATTTTTTGTGGGGTTTTTTGCATTTTTTTTGCATTTTTTTTGCATTTTTTGTGGGTTTTTTTGCATTTTTTTGTGGGGTTTTTTTTGCATTTTCTTTGCATTTTTTGTGGGGTTTTTTTGCATTTTTTTTGCATTTTTTTTGCATTTTTTGTGGGGTTTTTTGCATTTTTTTGGCATTTTTTTTTGCATTTTTTTTGCATTTTTTTTGCATTTTTTGTGGGTTTTTTTGCATTTTTTTGCATTTTTTGTGGGGTTTTTTGCATTTTTTTTTGCATTTTTTGTGTTTTTTTTGCATTTTTTTTTGCATTTTTTGTGTTTTTTTTTGCATTTTTTTTTGCATTTTTTTTTGCATTTTTTTTGCATTTTTTTTTTGCATTTTTTTTGCATTTTTGTGGGTTTTTTTGCTTTTTTTTTGCATTTTTTTTTGCATTTTTTGTGTTTTTTTTTTTTTTAAATTTTTTTGCATTTTTTTTGCATTTTTTTAGCATTTTTTTTGTGGGTTTTTTTGCATTTTTTTGTGGGGTTTTTTTGCATTTTTTTGTGGTTTTTTTTGCATTTTCTTTGCATTTTTTGTGGGTTTTTTTGCATTTTTTTTGCATTTTTTTGTGTTTTTTTGCATTTTTTTGTGGGTTTTTTTGCATTTTTTTGTGGGTTTTTCTGCATTTTTTGTGGGTTTTTTTGCATTTTTTTTGCATTTTTTTGCATTTTTTGTGGGGTTTTTTGCATTTTTTTTGCATTTTTTGTGGTTTTTTTTGCATTTTTTTGTGTTTTTTTTGCATTTTTTTGTGGGTTTTTTTTGCATTTTTTTTGTGGGTTTTTTTGCATTTTTTGTGGGTTTTTTTGCATTTTTTTTTGCATTTTTTGTGGGTTTTTTTGCATTTTTTTTGCATTTTTTGTGGGGTTTTTTGCATTTTTTTTGCATTTTTTTTGCATTTTTTGTGGGTTTTTTTGCATTTTTTTGTGGGTTTTTTTTTGCATTTTCTTTGCATTTTTTGTGGGGTTTTTTTGCATTTTTTTTGCATTTTTTTTGCATTTTTTGTGGGGTTTTTTGCATTTTTTTTGCATTTTTTTTGCATTTTTTTTGCATTTTTTTTGCATTTTTTGTGGGTTTTTTTTGCATTTTTTTTGCATTTTTTGTGGGGTTTTTTGCATTTTTTTTGCATTTTTTGTGTTTTTTTTGCATTTTTTTTTGCATTTTCTGTGTTTTTTTTTTGCATTTTTTTTTGCATTTTTTTTTGCATTTTTTTTGCATTTTTTTTTGCATTTTTTTTGCATTTTTTGTGGGTTTTTTTGCTTTTTTTTTGCATTTTTTTTTGCATTTTTTGTGTTTTTTTTTTTTAAAATTTTTTTGCATTTTTTTGCATTTTTTTAGCATTTTTTTTGTGGGTTTTTTTTGCATTTTTTTTGTGGGTTTTTTTGCATTTTTTTTGTGGTTTTTTTTGCATTTTCTTTGCATTTTTTGTGGGTTTTTTTGCATTTTTTTTGCATTTTTTTGTGTTTTTTTGCATTTTTTTGTGGGTTTTTTTGCATTTTTTTGTGGGTTTTTCTGCATTTTTTGTGGGTTTTTTTGCATTTTTTTTGCATTTTTTTTGCATTTTTTGTGGGGTTTTTTGCATTTTTTTTGCATTTTTTGTGGTTTTTTTTGCATTTTTTTGTGTTTTTTTTGCATTTTTTTGTGGGTTTTTTTGCATTTTTTTGTGGGTTTTTTTGCATTTTTTGTGGGTTTTTTTGCATTTTTTTTTGCATTTTTTGTGGGTTTTTTTGCATTTTTTTGCATTTTTTGTGGGGTTTTTTGCATTTTTTTTGCATTTTTTGTTTTTTTTTTGCATTTTTTTTGCATTTTTTGTGTTTTTTTTTTGCATTTTTTTTGCATTTTTTTTTGGCATTTTTTTTTGCATTTTTTTTGCATTTTTTTTTGCATTTTTTTTGCATTTTTTGTGGGTTTTTTTGCTTTTTTTTGCATTTTTTTTTGCATTTTTTGTGTTTTTTTTTTTAAAATTTTTTTTGCATTTTTTTTGCATTTTTTTAGCATTTTTTTTGTGGGTTTTTTTGCATTTTTTTGTGGGTTTTTTTGCATTTTTTGTGGTTTTTTTGCATTTTCTTTGCATTTTTTGTGGGTTTTTTTGCATTTTTTTTGCATTTTTTTGTGTTTTTTTGCATTTTTTTGTGGGTTTTTTTGCATTTTTTTGTGGGTTTTTCTGCATTTTTTGTGGGTTTTTTTGCATTTTTTTTTGCATTTTTTTTGCATTTTTTGTGGGGTTTTTTGCATTTTTTTTGCTTTTTTGTGGTTTTTTTGCATTTTTTTGTGTTTTTTTTTGCATTTTTTTGTGGGTTTTTTTGCTTTTTTTGTGGGTTTTTTTGCATTTTTTGTGGGTTTTTTTGCATTTTTTTTTGCATTTTTTGTGGGTTTTTTTTGCATTTTTTTGCATTTTTTGTGGGGTTTTTTGCATTTTTTTTGCATTTTTTTGTTTTTTTTTTGCATTTTTTTTGCATTTTTTGTGTTTTTTTTTTGCATTTTTTTTGCATTTTTTGTGGTTTTTTTTGCATTTTTTTTGCATTTTTTTTTGCATTTTTTTTGCATTTTTTGTGGGTTTTTTTGCTTTTTTTTGCATTTTTTTTGCATTTTTTTTGCATTTTTTTTTTGCATTTTTTGTGTTTTTTTTTTGCATTTTTTTTTGCATTTTTTTTTGCATTTTTTTTGCATTTTTTTTTGCATTTTTTTTGCATTTTTTGTGGGTTTTTTTGCTTTTTTTTGCATTTTTTTTTGCATTTTTTTTGCATTTTTTTTTGCATTTTTTGTGTTTTTTTTTTGCATTTTTTTTTGCATTTTTTTTGCATTTTTTTAGCATTTTTTTTGTGGGTTTTTTGCATTTTTTTTGTGGGTTTTTTTGCATTTTTTTGTGGGTTTTTTTTGCATTTTCTTTGCATTTTTGTGGGTTTTTTTGCATTTTTTTTTGCATTTTTTTTGCATTTTTTGTGGGTTTTTTTGCATTTTTTTGCATTTTTTGTGGGGTTTTTTGCATTTTTTTTGCATTTTTTTTTGTGTTTTTTTGCATTTTTTTTGCATTTTTTGTGGGTTTTTTGCATTTTTTTGTGGGTTTTTTTGCATTTTTTTTGCATTTTTTGTGTTTTTTTTTGCATTTTTTTTGCATTTTTTGTGTTTTTTTGCATTTTTTTTGCATTTTTTTTTGCATTTTTTGTGGGTTTTTTTGCATTTTTTTGCATTTTTTGTGGGTTTTTTTGCATTTTTTTGCATTTTTTTTTGTGTTTTTTTGCATTTTTTTTGCATTTTTTGTGGGGTTTTTTGCATTTTTTTTGCATTTTTTTTGCATTTTTTGTGGGGTTTTTTGCATTTTTTTTTGCATTTTTTGTGGGATTTTTTGCATTTTTTTTGCATTTTTTTGCATTTTTTTTGTGTTTTTTTGCATTTTTTTTGCATTTTTTGTGGGTTTTTTTGCATTTTTTTGTGGTTTTTTTTGCATTTTTTGTGTTTTTTTTTTTGCATTTTTTTTGCATTTTTTTTGTGTTTTTTTGCATTTTTTTTTGCATTTTTTGCATTTTTTTTGCATTTTTTTGTTTTTTTTTGCATTTTTTTTTGCATTTTTTGTAGGGTTTTTTTGCATTTTTTGTGGGTTTTTTTTGCATTTTTTTTACATTTTTTGTGGTGTTTTTTGCATTTTTTTTGCATTTTTTGTGGGTTTTTTTTGCATTTTTTTTTGCATTTTTTTTGCATTTTTTGTTTTTTTTTGCATTTTTTTTGCATTTTTTGTGTTTTTTTTTTCATTTTTTTTCATTTTTTGTGTTTTTTTTTGCATTTTTTTTGCATTTTTTTTGCATTTTTTGTGTTTTTTTTTGCATTTTTTTTTTGCATTTTTTTTTGCATTTTTTTAGCATTTTTTTTGTGGGTTTTTTTGCATTTTTTTGTGGGTTTTTTTGCATTTTTTTGTGGGTTTTTTTGCATTTTCTTTGCATTTTTTGTGGGTTTTTTGCATTTTTTTTGCATTTTTTGTGGGTTTTTTGCATTTTTTTTGCATTTTTTGTGGGGTTTTTTGCATTTTTTTTGCATTTTTTTTGTTTTTTTGCATTTTTTTTTGCATTTTTTGTGGGTTTTTTGCATTTTTTTGTGGGTTTTTTTGCATTTTTTGTGGTTTTTTTTGCATTTTTTTGCATTTTTTTTGTGTTTTTTTGCATTTTTTTTTGCATTTTTTTTTGCATTTTTTGTGGGTTTTTTTGCATTTTTTTTGCATTTTTTGTGGGGTTTTTTGCATTTTTTTTGCATTTTTTTTGTGTTTTTTGCATTTTTTTGGCATTTTTTGTGGGGTTTTTTTCATTTTTTTTGCATTTTTTTTGCATTTTTTGTGGGGTTTTTTGCATTTTTTTGTGTTTTTTTTTCATTTTTTTGTGGGTTTTTTTTGCATTTTTTTTTGCATTTTTTTTGTTTTTTTGCATTTTTTGTGGGTTTTTTGCATTTTTTTTGTGGGTTTTTTTGCATTTTTTTTGCATTTTTTGTGGGGTTTTTTGCATTTTTTTTGCATTTTTTTTGTGTTTTTTTGCATTTTTTTTGCATTTTTTGTGGGGTTTTTTGCATTTTTTTTGCATTTTTTGTGGGGTTTTTTGCATTTTTTTGTTTTTTTTGCATTTTTTTGTGGGTTTTTTTGCATTTTTTTTGCATTTTTTTGTGTTTTTTTTGCATTTTTTTGTGGGTTTTTTTGCATTTTTTGTGGGTTTTTTTGCATTTTTTGTGGGTTTTTTTGCATTTTTTTTGCATTTTTTTTGCATTTTTTGTGGGGTTTTTTTGCATTTTTTTTGCATTTTTTTTGCATTTTTTGTGGGGTTTTTTGCATTTTTTTGTGTTTTTTTGGCATTTTTTTGTGGGGTTTTTTGCATTTTTTTTGCATTTTTTTGTGTTTTTTTGCATTTTTTTTTGCATTTTTTGTGGGGTTTTTTGCATTTTTTTGTGTTTTTTTTGCATTTTTTTGTGGGTTTTTTTGCATTTTTTTTGCATTTTTTGTGTTTTTTTTTGCATTTTTTTTTGCATTTTTTTTTGTGTTTTTTGTGGGTTTTTTTGCATTTTTTTTTGCATTTTTTGCATTTTTTTTTGCATTTTTTTTGCATTTTTTTTTTGCATTTTTTTTGCATTTTTTTGCATTTTTTGTGGGTTTTTTTGCATTTTTTTTGCATTTTTTGTGGTTTTTTTTGCATTTTTTTTGCATTTTTTTGCATTTTTTGTGGGGTTTTTTGCATTTTTTTGTGTTTTTTTTGCATTTTTTTGTGGGTTTTTTTGCATTTTTTTTTGCATTTTTTTGTGTTTTTTTTCATTTTTTTGTGGGTTTTTTTGCATTTTTTTGTGGGTTTTTTTGCATTTTTTGTGGGTTTTTTTGCATTTTTTTTTGCATTTTTTGTGGGGTTTTTTGCATTTTTTTTGCATTTTTTGTGGGGTTTTTTGCATTTTTTTTGCATTTTTTTTGTTTTTTTGCATTTTTTGTGGGTTTTTTGCATTTTTTTGTGGGTTTTTTTGCATTTTTTTTTGCATTTTTTGTGTTTTTTTTTGCATTTTTTTTTGCATTTTTTTTGCATTTTTTGTGGGTTTTTTTGCATTTTTTTTTGCATTTTTTGTGGGGTTTTTTGCATTTTTTTTGCATTTTTTTTGTGTTTTTTTGCATTTTTTTTTGCATTTTTTGTGGGGTTTTTTGCATTTTTTTTGCATTTTTTGTGGGGTTTTTTGCATTTTTTTGTGTTTTTTTTGCATTTTTTTGTGGGTTTTTTTGCATTTTTTTTGCATTTTTTTGTGTTTTTTTTGCATTTTTTTTGTGGGTTTTTTTGCATTTTTTTGTGGGTTTTTTTGCATTTTTTGTGGGTTTTTTTGCATTTTTTTTGCATTTTTTGTGGGGTTTTTTGCATTTTTTTTGCATTTTTTTTGCATTTTTTGTGGGGTTTTTTGCATTTTTTTGTGTTTTTTTGGCATTTTTTTGTGGGGTTTTTTGCATTTTTTTTGCATTTTTTTGTGTTTTTTTTGCATTTTTTTTGCATTTTTTGTGGGTTTTTTGCATTTTTTTGGTGTTTTTTTTGCATTTTTTTGTGGGTTTTTTTGCATTTTTTTTGCATTTTTTGTGTTTTTTTTTGCATTTTTTTTGCATTTTTTTTGTGTTTTTTGTGGGTTTTTTTGCATTTTTTTTGCATTTTTTGTGGGGTTTTTTGCATTTTTTTTTGCATTTTTTGTGGGTTTTTTTGCATTTTTTGTGGTTTTTTTTGCATTTTTTTTGCATTTTTTTTGCATTTTTTTGCATTTTTTTTGCATTTTTTGTGGTTTTTTTTGCATTTTTTGTGGGTTTTTTTGCATTTTTTTTGCATTTTTTGTGGGTTTTTTTGCATTTTTTTGCATTTTTTTTGCATTTTTTTTGCATTTTTTTTGCATTTTTTTTGCATTTTTTGTGGTTTTTTGCATTTTTTTTGCCTTTTTTTTGCATTTTTTTTGTGTTTTTTTTCTTTTTTTTTTTGCATTTTTTTTTGCATTTTTTGTGGGTTTTTTTTGCATTTTTTTGTGGGTTTTTTTGAATTTTTTTTTGCATTTTTTGTGGGGTTTTTTGCATTTTTTTTTGCATTTTTTGTGGGTTTTTTTGCATTTTTTTTGCATTTTTTTTGTGTTTTTTTGCATTTTTTTTTGCATTTTTTGTGGTTTTTTTTGCATTTTTTTTTGCATTTTTTTGCATTTTTTTTGCATTTTTTGTGGGTTTTTTTGCATTTTTTTGTGTTTTTTTTGCATTTTTTTGTGGGTTTTTTTGCATTTTTTTGTGTTTTTTTTGCATTTTTTTGTGTTTTTTTGTGGGTTTTTTTTGCATTTTTTTGCATTTTTTGTGGTTTTTTTGCATTTTTTTTGCATTTTTGTGGGGTTTTTTGCATTTTTTTTGCATTTTTTTTGCATTTTTTTTGCATTTTTTTGCATTTTTTTTGCATTTTTTTTGCATTTTTTGTGGGTTTTTTTTTGCATTTTTTTGTGTTTTTTTTGCATTTTTTGTGGGGTTTTTTGCATTTTTTTGTGTTTTTTTTGCATTTTTTTGTGGGTTTTTTTGCATTTTTTTTGCATTTTTTGTGTTTTTTTTTGCATTTTTTTTGTGTTTTTTGTGGGTTTTTTTGCATTTTTTTTGCATTTTTTGTGGGGTTTTTTGCATTTTTTTTTGCATTTTTTTTGCATTTTTTTTGCATTTTTTTTGCATTTTTTTTTTGCATTTTTTTGTGGGTTTTTTTGCATTTTTTTTGCATTTTTTGTGGTTTTTTTTTGCATTTTTTTTGCATTTTTTTTGCATTTTTTTGCATTTTTTTTGCATTTTTTTTGCATTTTTTGTGGTTTTTTTTGCATTTTTTGTGGGTTTTTTTGCATTTTTTTTGCATTTTTTGTGGGTTTTTTTGCATTTTTTTGCATTTTTTTTTCATTTTTTTTTGCATTTTTTTTGCATTTTTTTTGCATTTTTTGTGGGGTTTTTTGCATTTTTTTTGCATTTTTTTTGCATTTTTTTTGCATTTTTTTTTGCATTTTTTTTGCATTTTTTGTGGGGTTTTTTGCATTTTTTTTGCATTTTTTTTGCATTTTTTTTGTGTTTTTTTGCATTTTTTTTGCATTTTTTGTGGGTTTTTTTGCATTTTTTTGTGTTTTTTTTGCATTTTTTTGTGGGTTTTTTTGCATTTTTTTGTGTTTTTTTTGCATTTTTTTTGTGTTTTTTGTGGGTTTTTTTGCATTTTTTTTGCATTTTTTGTGGTTTTTTTGCATTTTTTTTGCATTTTTTGTGGGGTTTTTTGCATTTTTTTTGCATTTTTTTTGCATTTTTTTTGGCATTTTTTTTGCATTTTTTTTGCATTTTTTGTGGGTTTTTTTTGCATTTTTTTGTGTTTTTTTTGCATTTTTTGTGGGGTTTTTTTGCATTTTTTTTTGCATTTTTTGTGGGTTTTTTTGCATTTTTTTGCATTTTTTGTGGGTTTTTTTGCATTTTTTTTGTGGGTTTTTTTGCTTTTTTTTTTGCATTTTTTGTGGGTTTTTTTGCATTTTTTTGCATTTTTTTTGTGTTTTTTTGCATTTTTTTTTGCATTTTTTTTGAATTTTTTTTGCATTTTTTGTGGGTTTTTTTGCATTTTTTTGTGTTTTTTTTGCATTTTTTTGTGGGTTTTTTTTGCATTTTTTGTGTTTTTTTGCATTTTTTTGTGTTTTTTTGCATTTTTTTTTGAATTTTTTGTGGGTTTTTTTGCATTTTTTTGCATTTTTTTGTGGGTTTTTTTGCATTTTTTTTGCATTTTTTGTGGGTTTTTTTGCATTTTTTTTGCATTTTTTTTTGCATTTTTTGTGGGGTTTTTTTGCATTTTTTTTGTGGGTTTTTTGCATTTTTTTTTGCATTTTTTGTGGTTTTTTTTGCATTTTTTTTTGCATTTTTTGTGGGTTTTTTTGCATTTTTTTGTGGGTTTTTTTTTGCATTTTTTTTTTTGCATTTTTTGTGGTTTTTTTTGCATTTTTTGTTTTTTTGCATTTTTTTTTGCATTTTTTTTGCATTTTTTTGCATTTTTTGTGGGTTTTTTTGCATTTTTTTGTGGTTTTTTTTGCATTTTTTTGTGGGTTTTTTTTTGCATTTTTTTTGTGTTTTTTTGCATTTTTTTGTGTTTTTTTGCATTTTTTTTTGAATTTTTTTGTGGGTTTTTTTGCATTTTTTTTGCATTTTTTTGTGGGTTTTTTTGCATTTTTTTTGCATTTTTTGTGGGTTTTTTTGCATATTTTTTTGCATTTTTTTTTGCATTTTTTGTGGGTTTTTTTGCATTTTTTTTTTGCATTTTTTTTGCATTTTTTTTGCATTTTTTGTGGGGTTTTTTGCATTTTTTTTGCATTTTTTTTGTGTTTTTTTGCATTTTTTTTTTGCATTTTTTGTGGGTTTTTTTTGCATTTTTTTGTGGGTTTTTTTGCATTTTTTTTGCATTTTTTGTGTTTTTTTTTGCATTTTTTTTGCATTTTTTTTGTGTTTTTTGTGGTTTTTTTGCATTTTTTGTGGGGTTTTTTGCATTTTTTTTGCATTTTTTTTGCATTTTTTTTGCATTTTTTTTTTGTGTTTTTTTTGCATTTTTTTTGCATTTTTTGTGTTTTTTTGCATTTTTTTGTGGGTTTTTTTTGCATTTTTTTGTGTTTT
>JAKRKW010000474.1:0-24392 GCA_023566125.1 Zingel zingel | reverse complement strand
TTTTTTGCATTTTTTTTTGCATTTTTTTTTTACATTTTTTTTGCATTTTTTTTTTACATTTTTTTGCATTTTTTTTTGCATTTTTTTTGCATTTTTTTGAATTTTTTTTGCATTTTTTTTTGCATTTTTTGCATTTTTTTTTGCATTTTTTTTTGCATTTTTTTTGCATTTTTTTTTGCATTTTTTTTGCATTTTTTTGCATTTTTTTTTGCATTTTTTTTGCATTTTTTTTACATTTTTTTGCATTTTTTTTTGCATTTTTTTTGCATTTTTTTGCATTTTTTTTTGCATTTTTTTTTGCATTTTTTTTTACATTTTTTTTGCATTTTTTTTGCATTTTTTTGCATTTTTTTTGCATTTTTTTTTGCATTTTTTGCATTTTTTTTGCATTTTTTTGCATTTTTTTTTGCATTTTTTTTGCATTTTTTTGCATTTTTTTTGCATTTTTTTTGCATTTTTTTGCATTTTTTTTTGCATTTTTTTTTGCATTTTTTTTGCATTTTTTTTTGCATTTTTTTTTGCATTTTTTTGCATTTTTTTTTGCATTTTTTTGCATTTTTTTTTACATTTTTTTGCATTTTTTTTTGCATTTTTTTTGCATTTTTTTGCATTTTTTTTGCATTTTTTTTTGCATTTTTTTTTGCATTTTTTTTGCATTTTTTTTTGCATTTTTTTTGCATTTTTTTGCATTTTTTTTTGCATTTTTTTTTGCATTTTTTTGCATTTTTTTGCATTTTTTTTTTGCATTTTTTTTGCATTTTTTTGCATTTTTTTTGCATTTTTTTTTGCATTTTTTTGCATTTTTTTTTTACATTTTTTTTGCATTTTTTTTTGCATTTTTTTTGCATTTTTTTGCATTTTTTTTTGCATTTTTTTTGCATTTTTTTTGCATTTTTTTTGCATTTTTTTTGCATTTTTTTTTACATTTTTTTGCATTTTTTTTTGCATTTTTTTTGCATTTTTTTGCATTTTTTTGCATTTTTTTTGCATTTTTTTACATTTTTTTGCATTTTTTTTGCATTTTTTTTTGCATTTTTTTTGCATTTTTTTTTGCATTTTTTTGCATTTTTTTTGCATTTTTTTTGCATTTTTTTGCATTTTTTTTTGCATTTTTTTTGCATTTTTTTTTACATTTTTTTGCATTTTTTTTTGCATTTTTTTTACATTTTTTTGCATTTTTTTTTGCATTTTTTTTTGCATTTTTTTGCATTTTTTTTTGCATTTTTTTTGCATTTTTTGCATTTTTTTGCATTTTTTTTGCATTTTTTTTGCATTTTTTTTTTGCATTTTTTTTGCATTTTTTTTGCATTTTTTTGCATTTTTTTTGCATTTTTTTGCATTTTTTTGCATTTTTTTTTGCATTTTTTTTGCATTTTTTTTTACATTTTTTTGCATTTTTTTTGCATTTTTTTTGCATTTTTTTTTGCATTTTTTTTTACATTTTTTTGCATTTTTTTTTGCATTTTTTTTGCATTTTTTTGCATTTTTTTTTGCATTTTTTTTTGCATTTTTTTTGCATTTTTTTGCATTTTTTTTTGCATTTTTTTTGCATTTTTTTTTACATTTTTTTGCATTTTTTTTTTGCATTTTTTTTGCATTTTTTTGCATTTTTTTTTGCATTTTTTTTGCATTTTTTTTTACATTTTTTTGCATTTTTTTGCATTTTTTTTGCATTTTTTTGCATTTTTTTTTGCATTTTTTTTGCATTTTTTTGCATTTTTTTGCATTTTTTTGCATTTTTTTTGCATTTTTTTTTTGCATTTTTTTTTGCATTTTTTTTTTGCATTTTTTTTACATTTTTTTGCATTTTTTTTTGCATTTTTTTTGCATTTTTTTGCATTTTTTTTTGCATTTTTTTTTGCATTTTTTTGCATTTTTTGCATTTTTTTTGCATTTTTTTTGCATTTTTTTTTTGACATTTTTTTTGCATTTTTTTTTTGCATTTTTTTGCATTTTTTTTTGCATTTTTTTTTGCATTTTTTTTTACATTTTTTTGCATTTTTTTTGCATTTTTTTTGCTTTTTTTTTTGCATTTTTTTTACATTTTTTTGCATTTTTTTTTGCATTTTTTTTGCATTTTTTTGCATTTTTTTTGCATTTTTTTTTGCATTTTTTTTGCATTTTTTTGCATTTTTTTTTGCATTTTTTTTGCATTTTTTTTTACATTTTTTTGCATTTTTTTTTGCATTTTTTTGCATTTTTTGCATTTTTTTTGCATTTTTTTTTGCATTTTTTTTTTACATTTTTTTGCATTTTTTTTGCATTTTTTTTGCATTTTTTTGCATTTTTTTTTGCATTTTTTTTTGCATTTTTTGCATTTTTTTTTGCATTTTTTTTGCATTTTTTTTTGCATTTTTTTTGCATTTTTTTGCATTTTTTTTGCATTTTTTTTTGCATTTTTTTTGCATTTTTTTTTGCATTTTTTTTACATTTTTTTGCATTTTTTTGCATTTTTTTTGCATTTTTTTTGCATTTTTTTGCATTTTTTTGCATTTTTTTTTGCATTTTTTTTGCATTTTTTTTTACATTTTTTTTGCATTTTTTTTTCATTTTTTTGCATTTTTTTGCATTTTTTTTGCATTTTTTTTGCATTTTTTTGAATTTTTTTTGCATTTTTTTTTGCATTTTTTGCATTTTTTTTTGCATTTTTTTTGCATTTTTTTTGCATTTTTTTTGCATTTTTTTTGCATTTTTTTGCATTTTTTTTTGCAATTTTTTTTTGCATTTTTTGCATTTTTTTTTGCATTTTTTTGCATTTTTTTTGCATTTTTTTTTTACATTTTTTTGCATTTTTTTTTTACATTTTTTTGCATTTTTTTTTGCATTTTTTTTGCATTTTTTTGAATTTTTTTTGCATTTTTTTTTGCATTTTTTGCATTTTTTTTTGCATTTTTTTTTGCATTTTTTTTGCATTTTTTTTGCATTTTTTTTTGCATTTTTTTGCATTTTTTTTTGCATTTTTTTTGCATTTTTTTTTACATTTTTTTGAATTTTTTTTTGCATTTTTTTTGCATTTTTTTGCATTTTTTTTTGCATTTTTTTTGCATTTTTTTTTTACATTTTTTTGCATTTTTTTTGCATTTTTTTGCATTTTTTTTTGCATTTTTTTTTGCATTTTTTGCATTTTTTTTTGCATTTTTTTGCATTTTTTTTGCATTTTTTTTGCATTTTTTTGAATTTTTTTTGCATTTTTTTTTGCATTTTTTGCATTTTTTTTTGCATTTTTTTTTGCATTTTTTTTGCATTTTTTTTTGCATTTTTTTTGCATTTTTTTGCATTTTTTTTTGCATTTTTTTTGCATTTTTTTTTTTACATTTTTTTGCATTTTTTTTTGCATTTTTTTTGCATTTTTTTGCATTTTTTTTTGCATTTTTTTTTTGCATTTTTTTTGCATTTTTTTGCATTTTTTTTGCATTTTTTTTTGCATTTTTTTTGCATTTTTTTGCATTTTTTTTTTGCATTTTTTTTTGCATTTTTTTTGCATTTTTTTGCATTTTTTTTTGCATTTTTTTTGCATTTTTTTGCATTTTTTTTGCATTTTTTTTGCATTTTTTTTTACATTTTTTTGCATTTTTTTTGCATTTTTTTTGCATTTTTTTGCATTTTTTTGCATTTTTTTTGCATTTTTTTTGCATTTTTTTTTACATTTTTTTGCATTTTTTTTTGCATTTTTTTTGCATTTTTTTGCATTTTTTTTTTGCATTTTTTTTGCATTTTTTTTTACATTTTTTTGCATTTTTTTTTGCATTTTTTTTGCATTTTTTTTTGCATTTTTTTTAACATTTTTTTGCATTTTTTTTTGCATTTTTTTTGCATTGTTTTGCATTTTTTTTTGCATTTTTTTTTGCATTTTTTTTGCATTTTTTTGCATTTTTTTTTGCATTTTTTTTGCATTTTTTTTTACATTTTTTTGCATTTTTTTTTTGCATTTTTTTTGCATTTTTTTGCATTTTTTTTTTGCATTTTTTTTGCATTTTTTTTTTACATTTTTTTGCATTTTTTTGCATTTTTTTTGCATTTTTTTGCATTTTTTTTTGCATTTTTTTTTGCATTTTTTGCATTTTTTTTTGCATTTTTTTTGCATTTTTTTTGCATTTTTTTTGCATTTTTTTGCATTTTTTTTGCATTTTTTTTTGCATTTTTTTTGCATTTTTTTTTTGCATTTTTTTTACATTTTTTTGCATTTTTTTTTGCATTTTTTTTGCATTTTTTTGCATTTTTTTTGCATTTTTTTTTGCATTTTTTTTGCATTTTTTTGCATTTTTTTTTGCATTTTTTTTGCATTTTTTTTTTGACATTTTTTTGCATTTTTTTTGCATTTTTTTGCATTTTTTTTTGCATTTTTTTTGCATTTTTTTTTACATTTTTTTGCATTTTTTTTGCATTTTTTTTGCATTTTTTTTTGCATTTTTTTTACATTTTTTTGCATTTTTTTTTGCATTTTTTTTGCATTTTTTTGCATTTTTTTTTGCATTTTTTTTTGCATTTTTTTTGCATTTTTTTGCATTTTTTTTTGCATTTTTTTTGCATTTTTTTTTACATTTTTTTGCATTTTTTTTTGCATTTTTTTTGCATTTTTTGCATTTTTTTTTGCATTTTTTTTGCATTTTTTTTTTTACATTTTTTTGCATTTTTTTTGCATTTTTTTTGCATTTTTTTGCATTTTTTTTTGCATTTTTTTTGCATTTTTTGCATTTTTTTTTGCATTTTTTTTGCATTTTTTTTGCATTTTTTTTGCATTTTTTTGCATTTTTTTTGCATTTTTTTTTGCATTTTTTTTGCATTTTTTTTTGCATTTTTTTTACATTTTTTTGCATTTTTTTTTGCATTTTTTTTGCATTTTTTTGCATTTTTTTTTGCATTTTTTTTTGCATTTTTTTTGCATTTTTTTTTACATTTTTTTGCATTTTTTTTTTACATTTTTTTGCATTTTTTTTTGCATTTTTTTTGCATTTTTTTGAATTTTTTTTGCATTTTTTTTTTGCATTTTTTGCATTTTTTTTTGCATTTTTTTTGCATTTTTTTTGCATTTTTTTTTGCATTTTTTTTGCATTTTTTTGCAATTTTTTGCATTTTTTTTTGCATTTTTTTGCATTTTTTTTGCATTTTTTTTGCATTTTTTTTTGCATTTTTTTTACATTTTTTTGCATTTTTTTTTGCATTTTTTTTGCATTTTTTTGCATTTTTTTTTGCATTTTTTTTTGCATTTTTTTTGCATTTTTTTGCATTTTTTTTTGCATTTTTTTTGCATTTTTTTTTACATTTTTTTGCATTTTTTTTTGCATTTTTTTTGCATTTTTTGCATTTTTTTTTGCATTTTTTTTGCATTTTTTTTTTTACATTTTTTTGCATTTTTTTTGCATTTTTTTTGCATTTTTTTGCATTTTTTTTTGCATTTTTTTTGCATTTTTTGCATTTTTTTTTGCATTTTTTTTGCATTTTTTTTGCATTTTTTTTGCATTTTTTTGCATTTTTTTTGCATTTTTTTTTGCATTTTTTTTGCATTTTTTTTTGCATTTTTTTTACATTTTTTTGCA
The DNA here is from genome assembly GCA_023566125.1 of Zingel zingel. Taxonomy (NCBI): domain Eukaryota; kingdom Metazoa; phylum Chordata; class Actinopteri; order Perciformes; family Percidae; genus Zingel; species Zingel zingel. Next base: position 18,855 of record JAKRKW010000474.1, on the reverse strand, counting down.
TTTTTTTTTGCATTTTTTTTGCATTTTTTTGCATTTTTTTTTGCATTTTTTTTTGCATTTTTTTTGCATTTTTTTTTTACATTTTTTTGCATTTTTTTTTTACATTTTTTTGCATTTTTTTTTGCATTTTTTTTGCATTTTTTTGAATTTTTTTTGCATTTTTTTTTTGCATTTTTTGCATTTTTTTTTGCATTTTTTTTGCATTTTTTTTGCATTTTTTTTTTGCATTTTTTTTGCATTTTTTTGCAATTTTTTGCATTTTTTTTTGCATTTTTTGCATTTTTTTTTGCATTTTTTTGCATTTTTTTTGCATTTTTTTTTTACATTTTTTTGCATTTTTTTTTTTACATTTTTTTGCATTTTTTTTTGCATTTTTTTTGCATTTTTTTGAATTTTTTTTGCATTTTTTTTTGCATTTTTTGCATTTTTTTTTGCATTTTTTTTTGCATTTTTTTTGCATTTTTTTTTGCATTTTTTTTGCATTTTTTTGCATTTTTTTTTGCATTTTTTTTGCATTTTTTTTTACATTTTTTTGCATTTTTTTTTGCATTTTTTTTGCATTTTTTTACATTTTTTTTGCATTTTTTTTTGCATTTTTTGCATTTTTTTTTTGCATTTTTTTGCATTTTTTTTGCATTTTTTTTGCATTTTTTTGAATTTTTTTTGCATTTTTTTTTGCATTTTTTGCATTTTTTTTTGCATTTTTTTTTGCATTTTTTTTGCATTTTTTTTTGCATTTTTTTTGCATTTTTTTGCATTTTTTTTTGCATTTTTTTTGCATTTTTTTTTTACATTTTTTTGTATTTTTTTTTGCATTTTTTTTGCATTTTTTTGCATTTTTTTTTGCATTTTTTTTTGCATTTTTTTTGCATTTTTTTGCATTTTTTTTTGCATTTTTTTTTGCATTTTTTTTGCATTTTTTTGCATTTTTTTTTGCATTTTTTTTTGCATTTTTTTTGCATTTTTTTGCATTTTTTTTTGCATTTTTTTTGCATTTTTTTGCATTTTTTTTGCATTTTTTTTGCATTTTTTTTTACATTTTTTTGCATTTTTTTTTGCATTTTTTTTTGCATTTTTTTGCATTTTTTTGCATTTTTTTTTGCATTTTTTTGCATTTTTTTTGCATTTTTTTTGCATTTTTTTTTACATTTTTTTGCATTTTTTTTTGCATTTTTTTTGCATTTTTTTGCATTTTTTTTGCATTTTTTTTTGCATTTTTTTAACATTTTTTTGCATTTTTTTTGCATTTTTTTTTGCATTTTTTTTGCATTTTTTTTTGCATTTTTTTTGCATTTTTTTTGCATTTTTTTGCATTTTTTTGCATTTTTTTTTGCATTTTTTTTGCATTTTTTTTACATTTTTTTGCATTTTTTTTTGCATTTTTTTTTACATTTTTTTGCATTTTTTTTGCATTTTTTTTTCATTTTTTTGCATTTTTTTTTGCATTTTTTTTGCATTTTTTTTGCATTTTTTTGCATTTTTTTTTGCATTTTTTTTGCATTTTTTTTTACATTTTTTGCATTTTTTTTTGCATTTTTTTTGCATTTTTTTGCATTTTTTTTTGCATTTTTTTTGCATTTTTTTTTACATTTTTTGCATTTTTTTTTGCATTTTTTTTGCATTTTTTTGCATTTTTTTTGCATTTTTTTTTGCATTTTTTTAACATTTTTTTGCATTTTTTTTTGCATTTTTTTTGCATTTTTTTTGCATTTTTTTGCATTTTTTTGCATTTTTTTTTGCATTTTTTTTGCATTTTTTTTGCATTTTTTTGCATTTTTTTTGCATTTTTTTTTGCATTTTTTTAACATTTTTTTTGCATTTTTTTTTGCATTTTTTTTGCATTTTTTTTGCATTTTTTTGCATTTTTTTGCATTTTTTTTTGCATTTTTTTTGCATTTTTTTTTACATTTTTTTGCATTTTTTTTTGCATTTTTTTTTACATTTTTTTGCATTTTTTTTGCATTTTTTTTGCATTTTTTTGCATTTTTTTTTGCATTTTTTTTGCATTTTTTTTGCATTTTTTTGCATTTTTTTTTGCATTTTTTTTGCATTTTTTTTTACATTTTTTGCATTTTTTTTTGCATTTTTTTTGCATTTTTTTGCATTTTTTTTTTGCATTTTTTTTGCATTTTTTTTTACATTTTTTTGCATTTTTTTTTGCATTTTTTTTGCATTTTTTTTTGCATTTTTTTTTACATTTTTTTGCATTTTTTTTTGCATTTTTTTTGCATTTTTTTTTGCATTTTTTTTGCATTTTTTTTTACATTTTTTTGCATTTTTTTTTGCATTTTTTTTGCATTTTTTTGCATTTTTTTTTGCATTTTTTTTGCATTTTTTTTTTTACATTTTTTTGCATTTTTTTGCATTTTTTTTTGCATTTTTTTGCATTTTTTTTTGCATTTTTTTTTGCATTTTTTGCATTTTTTTTTGCATTTTTTTTGCATTTTTTTGCATTTTTTTTTTGCATTTTTTTTTGCATTTTTTTTGCATTTTTTTGCATTTTTTTTTGCATTTTTTTTGCATTTTTTTTTACATTTTTTTGCATTTTTTTTTGCATTTTTTTTGCATTTTTTTGCATTTTTTTTTGCATTTTTTTTGCATTTTTTTTTGCATTTTTTTTGCATTTTTTTTGCATTTTTTTTGCATTTTTTTGCATTTTTTTTTGCATTTTTTTTGCATTTTTTTTGCATTTTTTTTTACATTTTTTTGCATTTTTTTTGCATTTTTTTTTAATTTTTTGGCATTTTTTTTTGCATTTTTTTTGCATTTTTTTTGCATTTTTTTGCATTTTTTTTTGCATTTTTTTTGCATTTTTTTTTACATTTTTTGCATTTTTTTTTGCATTTTTTTTGCATTTTTTTGCATTTTTTTTTTGCATTTTTTTTGCATTTTTTTTTACATTTTTTTGCATTTTTTTTTGCATTTTTTTTGCATTTTTTTTTGCATTTTTTTTTACATTTTTTTGCATTTTTTTTTGCATTTTTTTTGCATTTTTTTTTGCATTTTTTTTGCATTTTTTTTTACATTTTTTTGCATTTTTTTTTGCATTTTTTTTGCATTTTTTTGCATTTTTTTTTGCATTTTTTTTGCATTTTTTTTTTACATTTTTTTGCATTTTTTTGCATTTTTTTTTGCATTTTTTTGCATTTTTTTTTGCATTTTTTTTTGCATTTTTTGCATTTTTTTTTGCATTTTTTTTGCATTTTTTTGCATTTTTTTTTTGCATTTTTTTTTGCATTTTTTTTGCATTTTTTTGCATTTTTTTTTGCATTTTTTTTGCATTTTTTTTTACATTTTTTTGCATTTTTTTTTGCATTTTTTTTGCATTTTTTTGCATTTTTTTTTGCATTTTTTTTGCATTTTTTTTTTACATTTTTTTGCATTTTTTTGCATTTTTTTTGCATTTTTTTTTTTTTTGCATTTTTTTTACATTTTTTTGCATTTTTTTTGCATTTTTTTTGCATTTTTTTGCATTTTTTTTGCATTTTTTTTTGCATTTTTTTTGCATTTTTTTGCATTTTTTTTTGCATTTTTTTTGCATTTTTTTTTTGACATTTTTTTGCATTTTTTTTGCATTTTTTTGCATTTTTTTTTGCATTTTTTTTGCATTTTTTTTTACATTTTTTTGCATTTTTTTTTGCATTTTTTTTGCATTTTTTTTTGCATTTTTTTTACATTTTTTTGCATTTTTTTTTGCATTTTTTTTGCATTTTTTTTTTGACATTTTTTTGCATTTTTTTTGCATTTTTTTGCATTTTTTTTTGCATTTTTTTTGCATTTTTTTTTACATTTTTTTGCATTTTTTTTTGCATTTTTTTTGCATTTTTTTTTGCATTTTTTTTACATTTTTTTGCATTTTTTTTTGCATTTTTTTTGCATTTTTTTGCATTTTTTTTTGCATTTTTTTTTGCATTTTTTTTGCATTTTTTTGCATTTTTTTTTGCATTTTTTTTGCATTTTTTTTTACATTTTTTTGCATTTTTTTTTGCATTTTTTTTGCATTTTTTGCATTTTTTTTTGCATTTTTTTTGCATTTTTTTGCATTTTTTTTTGCATTTTTTTTTGCATTTTTTGCATTTTTTTTTGCATTTTTTTTGCATTTTTTTTGCATTTTTTTTGCATTTTTTTGCATTTTTTTTTGCATTTTTTTTTGCATTTTTTTTGCATTTTTTTTTGCATTTTTTTTACATTTTTTTGCATTTTTTTTTGCATTTTTTTTGCATTTTTTTGCATTTTTTTTTGCATTTTTTTTTGCATTTTTTTTGCATTTTTTTGCATTTTTTTTTGCATTTTTTTTGCATTTTTTTTTGACATTTTTTTGCATTTTTTTTGCATTTTTTTGCATTTTTTTTTGCATTTTTTTTGCATTTTTTTTTACATTTTTTTGCATTTTTTTTTGCATTTTTTTTGCATTTTTTTGCATTTTTTTTTGCATTTTTTTTGCATTTTTTTTTACATTTTTTTTGCATTTTTTTTGCATTTTTTTGCATTTTTTTTTGCATTTTTTTTTGCATTTTTTGCATTTTTTTTTGCGTTTTTTGCATTTTTTTTGCATTTTTTTTTTACATTTTTTTGCATTTTTTTTTACATTTTTTTGCATTTTTTTTTGCATTTTTTTTGCATTTTTTTGAATTTTTTTTGCATTTTTTTTTGCATTTTTTGCATTTTTTTTTGCATTTTTTTTTGCATTTTTTTTGCATTTTTTTTTGCATTTTTTTTGCATTTTTTTGCATTTTTTTTTGCATTTTTTTTGCATTTTTTTTACATTTTTTTGCATTTTTTTGCATTTTTTTTTGCATTTTTTTGCATATTTTTTTGCATTTTTTTTTCATTTTTTTTTCATTTTTTTGCATTTTTTTTTGCATTTTTTTTTGCATTTTTTTTTGCATTTTTTTTGCATTTTTTTTTACATTTTTTTGCATTTTTTTTTGCATTTTTTTTGCATTTTTTTGCATTTTTTTTGGATTTTTTATTGCATTTTTTTTGCATTTTTTTTTGCATTTTTTTTGCATTTTTTTGCATTTTTTTTTGCATTTTTTTTGCATTTTTTTGCTTTTTTTTTTGCATTTTTTTTTGCATTTTTTTTGCATTTTTTTGCATTTTTTTTTGCATTTTTTTTGCTTTTTTTTTTACATTTTTTTGCATTTTTTTTTGCATTTTTTTTGCATTTTTTTGCATTTTTTTTTGCATTTTTTTTGCATTTTTTTTTACATTTTTTTGCATTTTTTTTTGCATTTTTTTTGCATTTTTTTTTGCATTTTTTTTACATTTTTTTGCATTTTTTTTTGCATTTTTTTTTGCATTTTTTTGCATTTTTTTTTGCATTTTTTTTTGCATTTTTTTTGCATTTTTTGCATTTTTTTTTGCATTTTTTTTGCATTTTTTTTTACATTTTTTGCATTTTTTTTTGCATTTTTTTTGCATTTTTTTGCATTTTTTTTTGCATTTTTTTTGCATTTTTTTTTTACATTTTTTTGCATTTTTTTTTGCATTTTTTTTGCATTTTTTTGCATTTTTTTTTGCATTTTTTTTTGCATTTTTTTGCATTTTTTTGCATTTTTTTTTGCATTTTTTTTGCATTTTTTTTGCATTTTTTTGCATTTTTTTTGCATTTTTTTTGCATTTTTTTTTACATTTTTTTGCATTTTTTTTTGCATTTTTTTTTGCATTTTTTTTGCATTTTTTTGCATTTTTTTTTGCATTTTTTTTGCTTTTTTTTTTACATTTTTTTGCATTTTTTTTTTGCATTTTTTTTGCATTTTTTTTTTTACATTTTTTTGCATTTTTTTTGCATTTTTTTTTTACATTTTTTTGCATTTTTTTTTACATTTTTTTGCATTTTTTTTGCATTTTTTTTGCATTTTTTTTGCATTTTTTTGCATTTTTTTTGCATTTTTTTTTACATTTTTTTGCATTTTTTTTTGCATTTTTTTTGCATTTTTTTTGCATTTTTTTTGCATTTTTTTTAACATTTTTTTGCATTTTTTTTTGCATTTTTTTTTGCATTTTTTTTGCATTTTTTTTACATTTTTTTGCATTTTTTTTACATTTTTTTGCATTTTTTTTTGCATTTTTTTTACATTTTTTTGCATTTTTTTTTGCATTTTTTTTGCATTTTTTTGCATTTTTTTTTGCATTTTTTTTGCATTTTTTTGCATTTTTTTTGCATTTTTTTTTGCATTTTTTTAACATTTTTTTGCATTTTTTTTTGCATTTTTTTTTGCATTTTTTTTGCATTTTTTTTTGCATTTTTTTTGCATTTTTTTTGCATTTTTTTTGCATTTTTTTGCATTTTTTTTTGCATTTTTTTTGCATTTTTTTTTACATTTTTTTGCATTTTTTTTTGCATTTTTTTGCATTTTTTTGCATTTTTTTTGGATTTTTTTTTGCATTTTTTTTGCATTTTTTTTTGCATTTTTTTTGCATTTTTTTGCATTTTTTTTTGCATTTTTTTTGCATTTTTTTGCTTTTTTTTTTGCATTTTTTTTTGCATTTTTTTTGCATTTTTTTGCATTTTTTTGCATTTTTTTTTGCATTTTTTTTTGCATTTTTTGCATTTTTTTTTGCATTTTTTTTGCATTTTTTTTGCATTTTTTTTGCATTTTTTTGCATTTTTTTTTGCATTTTTTTTTGCATTTTTTTTGCATTTTTTTTTTGCATTTTTTTTACATTTTTTTGCATTTTTTTTGCATTTTTTTTGCATTTTTTTGCATTTTTTTTGCATTTTTTTTTGCATTTTTTTTTGCATTTTTTTGCATTTTTTTTTGCATTTTTTTTGCATTTTTTTTTTGACATTTTTTTGCATTTTTTTGCATTTTTTTGCATTTTTTTTTGCATTTTTTTTGCATTTTTTTTTACATTTTTTTGCATTTTTTTTTGCATTTTTTTTGCATTTTTTTTTGCATTTTTTTTACATTTTTTTGCATTTTTTTTTGCATTTTTTTTGCATTTTTTTTTTGACATTTTTTTGCATTTTTTTTGCATTTTTTTGCATTTTTTTTTGCATTTTTTTTGCATTTTTTTTTACATTTTTTTGCATTTTTTTTTGCATTTTTTTTGCATTTTTTTTTGCATTTTTTTTACATTTTTTTGCATTTTTTTTTGCATTTTTTTTGCATTTTTTTGCATTTTTTTTTGCATTTTTTTTTGCATTTTTTTTGCATTTTTTTGCATTTTTTTTTGCATTTTTTTTGCATTTTTTTTTACATTTTTTTGCATTTTTTTTTGCATTTTTTTTGCATTTTTTGCATTTTTTTTTGCATTTTTTTTGCATTTTTTTGCATTTTTTTTTGCATTTTTTTTTGCATTTTTTGCATTTTTTTTTGCATTTTTTTTGCATTTTTTTTGCATTTTTTTGCATTTTTTTGCATTTTTTTTTGCATTTTTTTTTGCATTTTTTTTGCATTTTTTTTTGCATTTTTTTTACATTTTTTTGCATTTTTTTTTGCATTTTTTTTGCATTTTTTTGCATTTTTTTTTGCATTTTTTTTTGCATTTTTTTTGCATTTTTTTGCATTTTTTTTTGCATTTTTTTTGCATTTTTTTTTGACATTTTTTTGCATTTTTTTTGCATTTTTTTGCATTTTTTTTTGCATTTTTTTTGCATTTTTTTTTACATTTTTTTGCATTTTTTTTTGCATTTTTTTTGCATTTTTTTGCATTTTTTTTTGCATTTTTTTTGCATTTTTTTTTACATTTTTTTTGCATTTTTTTTGCATTTTTTTGCATTTTTTTTTGCATTTTTTTTTGCATTTTTTGCATTTTTTTTTGCGTTTTTTGCATTTTTTTTGCATTTTTTTTTTACATTTTTTTGCATTTTTTTTTACATTTTTTTGCATTTTTTTTTGCATTTTTTTTGCATTTTTTTGAATTTTTTTTGCATTTTTTTTTGCATTTTTTGCATTTTTTTTTGCATTTTTTTTTGCATTTTTTTTGCATTTTTTTTTGCATTTTTTTTGCATTTTTTTGCATTTTTTTTTTCATTTTTTTTGCATTTTTTTTACATTTTTTTGCATTTTTTTGCATTTTTTTTTGCATTTTTTTGCATATTTTTTTGCATTTTTTTTTCATTTTTTTTTCATTTTTTTGCATTTTTTTTTGCATTTTTTTTTGCATTTTTTTTTGCATTTTTTTTGCATTTTTTTTTACATTTTTTTGCATTTTTTTTTGCATTTTTTTTGCATTTTTTTGCATTTTTTTTGGATTTTTTTTTGCATTTTTTTTGCATTTTTTTTTGCATTTTTTTTGCATTTTTTTGCATTTTTTTTTGCATTTTTTTTGCATTTTTTTGCTTTTTTTTTTGCATTTTTTTTTGCATTTTTTTTGCATTTTTTTGCATTTTTTTTTGCATTTTTTTTGCTTTTTTTTTTACATTTTTTTGCATTTTTTTTTTGCATTTTTTTTGCATTTTTTTGCATTTTTTTTTGCATTTTTTTTGCATTTTTTTTTACATTTTTTTGCATTTTTTTTTGCATTTTTTTTGCATTTTTTTTTGCATTTTTTTTACATTTTTTTGCATTTTTTTTTGCATTTTTTTTTGCATTTTTTTGCATTTTTTTTTGCATTTTTTTTTGCATTTTTTTTGCATTTTTTGCATTTTTTTTGCATTTTTTTTGCATTTTTTTTTACATTTTTTGCATTTTTTTTTGCATTTTTTTTGCATTTTTTTGCATTTTTTTTTGCATTTTTTTTGCATTTTTTTTTTACATTTTTTTGCATTTTTTTTTGCATTTTTTTTGCATTTTTTTGCATTTTTTTTTGCATTTTTTTTTGCATTTTTTTGCATTTTTTTGCATTTTTTTTTGCATTTTTTTTGCATTTTTTTTGCATTTTTTTGCATTTTTTTTGCATTTTTTTTGCATTTTTTTTTACATTTTTTTGCATTTTTTTTTGCATTTTTTTTGCATTTTTTTGCATTTTTTTGCATTTTTTTTGCATTTTTTTAACATTTTTTTGCATTTTTTTTTGCATTTTTTTTTGCATTTTTTTTGCATTTTTTTTTGCATTTTTTTTGCATTTTTTTTGCATTTTTTTTGCATTTTTTTGCATTTTTTTTGCATTTTTTTTGCATTTTTTTTGCATTTTTTTGCATTTTTTTTTGCATTTTTTTTGCATTTTTTTTTTTACATTTTTTTGCATTTTTTTTGCATTTTTTTTTACATTTTTTTGCATTTTTTTTTACATTTTTTTGCATTTTTTTTGCATTTTTTTTGCATTTTTTTTGCATTTTTTTGCATTTTTTTTGCATTTTTTTTTACATTTTTTTGCATTTTTTTTTGCATTTTTTTTGCATTTTTTTGCATTTTTTTTGCATTTTTTTTTGCATTTTTTTTAACATTTTTTTGCATTTTTTTTTGCATTTTTTTTTGCATTTTTTTTGCATTTTTTTTACATTTTTTTGCATTTTTTTTACATTTTTTTGCATTTTTTTTTGCATTTTTTTTACATTTTTTTGCATTTTTTTTTGCATTTTTTTTGCATTTTTTTGCATTTTTTTTTGCATTTTTTTTGCATTTTTTTGCATTTTTTTTGCATTTTTTTTTGCATTTTTTTAACATTTTTTTGCATTTTTTTTTGCATTTTTTTTTGCATTTTTTTTGCATTTTTTTTTGCATTTTTTTTGCATTTTTTTTGCATTTTTTTTGCATTTTTTTGCATTTTTTTTTGCATTTTTTTTGCATTTTTTTTTACATTTTTTTGCATTTTTTTTTGCATTTTTTTTGCATTTTTTTGCATTTTTTTTGGATTTTTTTTTGCATTTTTTTTGCATTTTTTTTTGCATTTTTTTTGCATTTTTTTGCATTTTTTTTTGCATTTTTTTTGCATTTTTTTGCTTTTTTTTTTGCATTTTTTTTTGCATTTTTTTTGCATTTTTTTGCATTTTTTTTTGCATTTTTTTTGCTTTTTTTTTTACATTTTTTTGCATTTTTTTTTGCATTTTTTTTGCATTTTTTTGCATTTTTTTTTGCATTTTTTTTGCATTTTTTTTTACATTTTTTTGCATTTTTTTTTGCATTTTTTTTGCATTTTTTTTTGCATTTTTTTTACATTTTTTTGCATTTTTTTTTGCATTTTTTTTTGCATTTTTTTGCATTTTTTTTTGCATTTTTTTTTGCATTTCTTTTGCATTTTTTGCATTTTTTTTTGCATTTTTTTTGCATTTTTTTTTACATTTTTTGCATTTTTTTTTGCATTTTTTTTGCATTTTTTTGCATTTTTTTTTGCATTTTTTTTGCATTTTTTTTTTACATTTTTTTGCATTTTTTTTTGCATTTTTTTTGCATTTTTTTGCATTTTTTTTTGCATTTTTTTTTGCATTTTTTTGCATTTTTTTGCATTTTTTTTTGCATTTTTTTTGCATTTTTTTTGCATTTTTTTGCATTTTTTTTGCATTTTTTTTGCATTTTTTTTTACATTTTTTTGCATTTTTTTTTGCATTTTTTTTGCATTTTTTTGCATTTTTTTGCATTTTTTTTGCATTTTTTTAACATTTTTTTGCATTTTTTTTTGCATTTTTTTTTGCATTTTTTTTGCATTTTTTTTGCATTTTTTTTGCATTTTTTTTGCATTTTTTTTGCATTTTTTTGTATTTTTTTTTGCATTTTTTTTGCATTTTTTTGCATTTTTTTTTGCATTTTTTTTTGCATTTTTTTTGCATTTTTTTGCATTTTTTTTTGCATTTTTTTTTGCATTTTTTTTGCATTTTTTTGCATTTTTTTTTGCATTTTTTTTTGCATTTTTTTTGCATTTTTTTGCATTTTTTTTTGCATTTTTTTTGCATTTTTTTGCATTTTTTTTGCATTTTTTTTGCATTTTTTTTTACATTTTTTTGCATTTTTTTTTGCATTTTTTTTGCATTTTTTTGCATTTTTTTGCATTTTTTTTGCATTTTTTTGCATTTTTTTTGCATTTTTTTTGCATTTTTTTTTACATTTTTTTGCATTTTTTTTTTGCATTTTTTTTGCATTTTTTTGCATTTTTTTTGCATTTTTTTTTGCATTTTTTTTTGCATTTTTTTTGCATTTTTTTTTGCATTTTTTTTGCATTTTTTTTTGCATTTTTTTTGCATTTTTTTTGCATTTTTTTGCATTTTTTTGCATTTTTTTTTGCATTTTTTTTGCATTTTTTTTTACATTTTTTTGCATTTTTTTTTGCATTTTTTTTTACATTTTTTTGCATTTTTTTTGCATTTTTTTTTCATTTTTTTGCATTTTTTTTTGCATTTTTTTTGCATTTTTTTTGCATTTTTTTGCATTTTTTTTTGCATTTTTTTTGCATTTTTTTTTACATTTTTTGCATTTTTTTTTGCATTTTTTTTGCATTTTTTTGCATTTTTTTTTTGCATTTTTTTTGCATTTTTTTTTACATTTTTTTGCATTTTTTTTTGCATTTTTTTTGCATTTTTTTGCATTTTTTTTGCATTTTTTTTTGCATTTTTTTAACATTTTTTTGCATTTTTTTTGCATTTTTTTTTGCATTTTTTTTGCATTTTTTTTTGCATTTTTTTTGCATTTTTTTTGCATTTTTTTGCATTTTTTTGCATTTTTTTTTGCATTTTTTTTGCATTTTTTTTTACATTTTTTTGCATTTTTTTTTGCATTTTTTTTTACATTTTTTTGCATTTTTTTTGCATTTTTTTTTCATTTTTTTGCATTTTTTTTTGCATTTTTTTTGCATTTTTTTTGCATTTTTTTGCATTTTTTTTTGCATTTTTTTTGCATTTTTTTTTACATTTTTTGCATTTTTTTTTGCATTTTTTTTGCATTTTTTTGCATTTTTTTTTTGCATTTTTTTTGCATTTTTTTTTACATTTTTTTGCATTTTTTTTTGCATTTTTTTTGCATTTTTTTTTGCATTTTTTTTTACATTTTTTTGCATTTTTTTTTGCATTTTTTTTGCATTTTTTTTTGCATTTTTTTTGCATTTTTTTTTACATTTTTTTGCATTTTTTTTTGCATTTTTTTTGCATTTTTTTGCATTTTTTTTTGCATTTTTTTTGCATTTTTTTTTTACATTTTTTTGCATTTTTTTGCATTTTTTTTGCATTTTTTTGCATTTTTTTTTGCATTTTTTTTTGCATTTTTTGCATTTTTTTTTGCATTTTTTTTGCATTTTTTTGCATTTTTTTTTGCATTTTTTTTTGCATTTTTTTTGCATTTTTTTGCATTTTTTTTTGCATTTTTTTTGCATTTTTTTTTACATTTTTTTGCATTTTTTTTGCATTTTTTTTGCATTTTTTTGCATTTTTTTTTGCATTTTTTTTGCATTTTTTTTTTACATTTTTTTGCATTTTTTTTGCATTTTTTTTGCATTTTTTTGCATTTTTTTTTGCATTTTTTTTTGCATTTTTTGCATTTTTTTTTGCATTTTTTTTGCATTTTTTTTGCATTTTTTTTGCATTTTTTTGCATTTTTTTTTGCATTTTTTTTTGCATTTTTTTTGCATTTTTTTTTTGCATTTTTTTTACATTTTTTTGCATTTTTTTTTGCATTTTTTTTGCATTTTTTTGCATTTTTTTTGCATTTTTTTTTGCATTTTTTTTGCATTTTTTTGCATTTTTTTTTGCATTTTTTTTGCATTTTTTTTTTGACATTTTTTTGCATTTTTTTTGCATTTTTTTGCATTTTTTTTTGCATTTTTTTTGCATTTTTTTTTACATTTTTTTGCATTTTTTTTTGCATTTTTTTTGCATTTTTTTTTGCATTTTTTTTACATTTTTTTGCATTTTTTTTTGCATTTTTTTTGCATTTTTTTGCATTTTTTTTTGCATTTTTTTTTGCATTTTTTTTGCATTTTTTTGCATTTTTTTTGCATTTTTTTTGCATTTTTTTTTGACATTTTTTTGCATTTTTTTTGCATTTTTTTGCATTTTTTTTTGCATTTTTTTTGCATTTTTTTTTACATTTTTTTGCATTTTTTTTTGCATTTTTTTTGCATTTTTTTGCATTTTTTTTTGCATTTTTTTTGCATTTTTTTTTACATTTTTTTTGCATTTTTTTTGCATTTTTTTGCATTTTTTTTTGCATTTTTTTTTGCATTTTTTGCATTTTTTTTTGCGTTTTTTGCATTTTTTTTGCATTTTTTTTTTACATTTTTTTGCATTTTTTTTTTACATTTTTTTGCATTTTTTTTTGCATTTTTTTTGCATTTTTTTGAATTTTTTTGCATTTTTTTTTGCATTTTTGCATTTTTTTTGCATTTTTTTTTGCATTTTTTTTGCATTTTTTTTTGCATTTTTTTTGCATTTTTTTGCATTTTTTTTTGCATTTTTTTTGCATTTTTTTTTACATTTTTTTGCATTTTTTTTGCATTTTTTTTTGCATTTTTTTGCATATTTTTTTGCATTTTTTTTGCATTTTTTTTTCATTTTTTTGCATTTTTTTTTGCATTTTTTTTTGCATTTTTTTTTGCATTTTTTTGCATTTTTTTTTGCATTTTTTTTTGCATTTTTTTTGCATTTTTTTGCATTTTTTTTTGCATTTTTTTTGCATTTTTTTGCATTTTTTTTGCATTTTCTTTTGCATTTTTTTAACATTTTTTTGCATTTTTTTTGCATTTTTTTTTGCATTTTTTTTGCATTTTTTTTTGCATTTTTTTTGCATTTTTTTTTGCATTTTTTTTGCATTTTTTTTGCATTTTTTTTTGCATTTTTTTTGCATTTTTTTTTTACATTTTTTTGCATTTTTTTTTGCATTTTTTTTGCATTTTTTTGCATTTTTTTTGGATTTTTTTTTGCATTTTTTTTGCATTTTTTTTTGCATTTTTTTTGCATTTTTTTGCATTTTTTTTTGCATTTTTTTTGCATTTTTTTGCTTTTTTTTTGCATTTTTTTTTGCATTTTTTTTTTGCATTTTTTTGCATTTTTTTTTTGCATTTTTTTTGCTTTTTTTTTTACATTTTTTGCATTTTTTTTGCATTTTTTTTGCATTTTTTTTGCATTTTTTTGCATTTTTTTTTTGCATTTTTTTTGCATTTTTTTTGCATTTTTTTGCATTTTTTTTGCATTTTTTTTGCATTTTTTTTTACATTTTTTTGCATTTTTTTTTGCATTTTTTTTGCATTTTTTTGCATTTTTTTTTGCATTTTTTTTGCATTTTTTTTGCATTTTTTTTACATTTTTTTGCATTTTTTTTTGCATTTTTTTTGCATTTTTTTGCATTTTTTTTTGCATTTTTTTTTGCATTTTTTTTGCATTTTTTTGCATTTTTTTTGCATTTTTTTTGCATTTTTTTTTACATTTTTTTGCATTTTTTTTTGCATTTTTTTTGCATTTTTTTTACATTTTTTTTGCATTTTTTTTGCATTTTTTTTTTGACATTTTTTTGCATTTTTTTTGCATTTTTTTGCATTTTTTTTTGCATTTTTTTTGCATTTTTTTTACATTTTTTTGCATTTTTTTTTGCATTTTTTTTGCATTTTTTTGCATTTTTTTTTTGCATTTTTTTTGCATTTTTTTTTACATTTTTTTTGCATTTTTTTTGCATTTTTTTGCATTTTTTTTTTGCATTTTTTTTTGCATTTTTTGCATTTTTTTTTGCGTTTTTTTTGCATTTTTTTTGCATTTTTTTTTTACATTTTTTTGCATTTTTTTTTTACATTTTTTTGCATTTTTTTTTGCATTTTTTTTGCATTTTTTTGAATTTTTTTTGCATTTTTTTTTGCATTTTTTGCATTTTTTTTTGCATTTTTTTTTGCATTTTTTTTGCATTTTTTTTTGCATTTTTTTTGCATTTTTTTGCAATTTTTTTTGCATTTTTTTTTGCATTTTTTTTGCATTTTTTTGCATTTTTTTTTGCATTTTTTTTGCATTTTTTTGCATTTTTTTTGCATTTTTTTTTTGCATTTTTTTTGCATTTTTTTTTGCATTTTTTTTACATTTTTTTGCATTTTTTTTTGCATTTTTTTTGCATTTTTTTGCATTTTTTTTTGCATTTTTTTTTGCATTTTTTTTGCATTTTTTTGCATTTTTTTTGGATTTTTTTTTGCATTTTTTTTGCATTTTTTTTTGCATTTTTTTTACATTTTTTTGCATTTTTTTTTGCATTTTTTTTGCATTTTTTTGCATTTTTTTTTGCATTTTTTTTTGCATTTTTTTTGCATTTTTTTGCATTTTTTTTTGCATTTTTTTTGCATTTTTTTTTACATTTTTTTGCATTTTTTTTGCATTTTTTTTTTGACATTTTTTTGCATTTTTTTTGCATTTTTTTGCATTTTTTTTTGCATTTTTTTTGCATTTTTTTTTACATTTTTTTGCATTTTTTTTTGCATTTTTTTTGCATTTTTTTGCATTTTTTTTTGCATTTTTTTTGCATTTTTTTTTACATTTTTTTTGCATTTTTTTTGCATTTTTTTGCATTTTTTTTTGCATTTTTTTTTGCATTTTTTGCATTTTTTTTTGCGTTTTTTTGCATTTTTTTTGCATTTTTTTTTTACATTTTTTTTGCATTTTTTTTTTACATTTTTTTGCATTTTTTTTTGCATTTTTTTTGCATTTTTTTGAATTTTTTTTGCATTTTTTTTTGCATTTTTTGCATTTTTTTTTGCATTTTTTTTTGCATTTTTTTTGCATTTTTTTTTGCATTTTTTTTGCATTTTTTTGCATTTTTTTTTGCATTTTTTTTTGCATTTTTTTTGCATTTTTTTGCATTTTTTTTTGCATTTTTTTTGCATTTTTTTGCATTTTTTTTGCATTTTTTTTTGCATTTTTTTAACATTTTTTTGCATTTTTTTTTGCATTTTTTTTTGCATTTTTTTTGCATTTTTTTTTGCATTTTTTTTGCATTTTTTTTGCATTTTTTTTGCATTTTTTTGCATTTTTTTTTGCATTTTTTTGCATTTTTTTTTACATTTTTTTGCATTTTTTTTTGCATTTTTTTTTGCATTTTTTTTTGCATTTTTTTTGCATTTTTTTTGCATTTTTTTGCATTTTTTTTTGCATTTTTTTTGCATTTTTTTTTACATTTTTTTGCATTTTTTTTTGCATTTTTTTTGCATTTTTTGCATTTTTTTTGGATTTTTTTTTTGCATTTTTTTTGCATTTTTTTTTGCATTTTTTTTACATTTTTTTGCATTTTTTTTTGCATTTTTTTTGCATTTTTTTGCATTTTTTTTTGCATTTTTTTTTGCATTTTTTTTGCATTTTTTTGCATTTTTTTTTGCATTTTTTTTGCATTTTTTTTTACATTTTTTTGCATTTTTTTTTGCATTTTTTTTGCATTTTTTTGCATTTTTTTTTGCATTTTTTTTGCATTTTTTTTTACATTTTTTTGCATTTTTTTTTGCATTTTTTTTGCATTTTTTTTTACATTTTTTTTGCATTTTTTTTGCATTTTTTTTTTGACATTTTTTTGCATTTTTTTTGCATTTTTTTGCATTTTTTTTTGCATTTTTTTTGCATTTTTTTTTACATTTTTTTGCATTTTTTTTGCATTTTTTTTGCATTTTTTTTGCATTTTTTTTGCATTTTTTTTGCATTTTTTTGCATTTTTTTTTGCATTTTTTTTGCATTTTTTTTTTACATTTTTTTGCATTTTTTTTTGCATTTTTTTTGCATTTTTTTGCATTTTTTTTGGATTTTTTTTTGCATTTTTTTTGCATTTTTTTTTGCATTTTTTTTACATTTTTTTGCATTTTTTTTTGCATTTTTTTTGCATTTTTTTGCATTTTTTTTTGCATTTTTTTTTGCATTTTTTTTGCATTTTTTTGCATTTTTTTTTGCATTTTTTTTGCATTTTTTTTTACATTTTTTTGCATTTTTTTTTGCATTTTTTTTGCATTTTTTTGCATTTTTTTTTGCATTTTTTTGCATTTTTTTTTACATTTTTTTGCATTTTTTTTTGCATTTTTTTTGCATTTTTTTTTGCATTTTTTTTACATTTTTTTGCATTTTTTTTTGCATTTTTTTTGCATTTTTTTGCATTTTTTTTTGCATTTTTTTTTGCATTTTTTTTGCATTTTTTGCATTTTTTTTTGCATTTTTTTTGCATTTTTTTTTTACATTTTTTTGCATTTTTTTTTGCATTTTTTTTGCATTTTTTTGCATTTTTTTGCATTTTTTTTGCATTTTTTTTTTACATTTTTTTGCATTTTTTTTTGCATTTTTTTTGCATTTTTTTGCATTTTTTTGCATTTTTTTTGCATTTTTTTTGCATTTTTTTTTACATTTTTTTGCATTTTTTTTTGCATTTTTTTTGCATTTTTTTTTACATTTTTTTTGCATTTTTTTTGCATTTTTTTTTTGACATTTTTTTGCATTTTTTTTGCATTTTTTTGCATTTTTTTTGCATTTTTTTTGCATTTTTTTTTACATTTTTTTGCATTTTTTTTTGCATTTTTTTTGCATTTTTTTGCATTTTTTTTTGCATTTTTTTTGCATTTTTTTTTACATTTTTTTTGCATTTTTTTTGCATTTTTTTGCATTTTTTTTTGCATTTTTTTTTGCATTTTTTGCATTTTTTTTTGCGTTTTTTTGCATTTTTTTTGCATTTTTTTTTTACATTTTTTTGCATTTTTTTTTTACATTTTTTTGCATTTTTTTTTGCATTTTTTTTGCATTTTTTTGAATTTTTTTTGCATTTTTTTTTGCATTTTTTGCATTTTTTTTTGCATTTTTTTTTGCATTTTTTTTGCATTTTTTTTTGCATTTTTTTTGCATTTTTTTGCAATTTTTTTTGCATTTTTTTTTGCATTTTTTTTGCATTTTTTTGCATTTTTTTTTGCATTTTTTTTGCATTTTTTTGCATTTTTTTTGCATTTTTTTTTGCATTTTTTTAACATTTTTTTGCATTTTTTTTTGCATTTTTTTTTGCATTTTTTTTGCATTTTTTTTTGCATTTTTTTTGCATTTTTTTTGCATTTTTTTTGCATTTTTTTGCATTTTTTTTTGCATTTTTTTTGCATTTTTTTTTTACATTTTTTTGCATTTTTTTTTGCATTTTTTTTGCATTTTTTTGCATTTTTTTTGGATTTTTTTTTGCATTTTTTTTGCATTTTTTTTTGCATTTTTTTAACATTTTTTTGCATTTTTTTTTGCATTTTTTTTTGCATTTTTTTTGCATTTTTTTTTTGCATTTTTTTTGCATTTTTTTTGCATTTTTTTTGCATTTTTTTGCATTTTTTTTTGCATTTTTTTTGCATTTTTTTTTTACATTTTTTTGCATTTTTTTTTGCATTTTTTTTGCATTTTTTTGCATTTTTTTTGGATTTTTTTTTGCATTTTTTTTGCATTTTTTTTTGCATTTTTTTTACATTTTTTTGCATTTTTTTTTGCATTTTTTTTGCATTTTTTTGCATTTTTTTTTGCATTTTTTTTTTTGCATTTTTTTTGCATTTTTTTTGCATTTTTTTTTGCATTTTTTTTTGCATTTTTTTTTACATTTTTTTGCATTTTTTTTGCATTTTTTTTTGACATTTTTTTTGCATTTTTTTTGCATTTTTTTGCATTTTTTTTTGCATTTTTTTTTGCATTTTTTTTTACATTTTTTTTGCATTTTTTTTTGCATTTTTTTTGCATTTTTTTGCATTTTTTTTTTGCATTTTTTTTGCATTTTTTTTTTCATTTTTTTTGCATTTTTTTTGCATTTTTTTGCATTTTTTTTTTGCATTTTTTTTTGCATTTTTTGCATTTTTTTTGCGTTTTTTTGCATTTTTTTTGCATTTTTTTTTTACATTTTTTTTGCATTTTTTTTTTACATTTTTTTGCATTTTTTTTTGCATTTTTTTTGCATTTTTTTGAATTTTTTTTGCATTTTTTTTTGCATTTTTTGCATTTTTTTTTGCATTTTTTTTTGCATTTTTTTTGCATTTTTTTTTGCATTTTTTTTGCATTTTTTTGCATTTTTTTTTGCATTTTTTTTT
>JAKRKW010000473.1:0-24450 GCA_023566125.1 Zingel zingel | reverse complement strand
TTTTGCATTTTTGTGGGGTTTTTTGCATTTTTTGTGGGTTTTTTTGCATTTTTTTTGCATTTTTTTTTGCATTTTTTGTTTTTTTTTTGCATTTTTTTTGCATTTTTTGTGTTTTTTTTTGCATTTTTTTTGCATTTTTTGTTTTTTTTGCATTTTTTTTGCATTTTTTTTTGCATTTTTTTTGCATTTTTTGTGGGTTTTTTTGCTTTTTTTTTTGCATTTTTTTTTTTGCATTTTTTGTGTTTTTTTTTGCATTTTTTTTTTGCATTTTTTTTGTGGGTTTTTTTGCATTTTTTTGTGGGTTTTTTTGCATTTTTTTGTGGGGTTTTTTTTGCATTTTTTTTGCATTTTTTGCATTTTTTTTGCATTTTTTTTGCATTTTTTGTGGTTTTTTTTGCATTTTTTTTGCATTTTTTGTGTTTTTTTTGCATTTTTTTTGCATTTTTTTTTGCATTTTTTTGTGGGTTTTTTTGCATTTTTTTTTACATTTTTTGTGGGTTTTTTTGCATTTTTTTGTGGGTTTTTTTGCATTTTTTTGTGGGTTTTTTTGCTTTTTTTTGCATTTTTTTGTGGGTTTTTTTTGCATTTTTTGTGGGTTTTTTTGCTTTTTTTTTTGCATTTTTTTTTGCATTTTTTGTGGTTTTTTTTGCATTTTTTTTTGCATTTTTTGTGTTTTTTTTTGCATTTTTTTTTTTGCATTTTTTTTGCATTTTTTTGTGGGTTTTTTTGCATTTTTTTGTGGGTTTTTTTGCATTTTTTGTGGGTTTTTTTGCATTTTTTTGTGGGTTTTTTTGCATTTTTTGTGGGTTTTTTTGCATTTTTTTGCATTTTTTTTGTGTTTTTTTGCATTTTTTTTTGCATTTTTTGTGTTTTTTTTTTGCATTTTTTTTTGAATTTTTTTGTGGGTTTTTTTGCATTTTTTTTGCATTTTTTTGCATTTTTTGTGGGGTTTTTTGCATTTTTTTTGCATTTTTTTTACATTTTTTGTGGGTTTTTTTGCATTTTTTTGTGGGTTTTTTTGCATTTTTTTGTGGGTTTTTTTGCTTTTTTTTGCATTTTTTTGTGGGTTTTTTTGCATTTTTTGTGGGTTTTTTTGCATTTTTTTGTGTTTTTTTTGCATTTTTTGTGGGTTTTTTTGCATTTTTTTGTGTTTTTTTTGCATTTTTTTGTGGGGTTTTTTGCATTTTTTTGCGTTTTTTTTGCATTTTTTGTGGGGTTTTTTGCATTTTTTGTGGGTTTTTTTGCATTTTTTTTGCATTTTTTTTTGCATTTTTTGGTTTTTTTTTGCATTTTTTTTTGCATTTTTTGCATTTTTTTTTGCATTTTTTTTGCATTTTTTGTGTTTTTTTTGCATTTTTTTTGCATTTTTTGTGGGTTTTTTTGCATTTTTTTTGCATTTTTTGTTTTTTTTTTTGCATTTTTTTTGCATTTTTTGTGTTTTTTTTTGCATTTTTTTTGCATTTTTTGTGGTTTTTTTGCATTTTTTTTGCATTTTTTTTTGCATTTTTTTTGCATTTTTTGTGGGTTTTTTTGCTTTTTTTTGCATTTTTTTTGCATTTTTTGTGTTTTTTTTTGCATTTTTTTTTGCATTTTTTGTGTTTTTTTTTGCATTTTTTTTTTGCATTTTTTTTGCATTTTTTTTGTGGGTTTTTTTGCATTTTTTTGTGGGTTTTTTTGCATTTTTTTGTGGGTTTTTTTGCATTTTTTGTGGGTTTTTTTGCATTTTTTTGTGGGTTTTTTTTGCATTTTTTGTGGTTTTTTTTGCATTTTTTTGCATTTTTTTTGTGTTTTTTTGCATTTTTTTTTGCATTTTTTGTGTTTTTTTTTTTGCATTTTTTTGCATTTTTTTTTGAATTTTTTTGTGGGTTTTTTTGCATTTTTTTTGCATTTTTTTGCATTTTTTGTGGGGTTTTTTGCATTTTTTTTGCATTTTTTTTGCATTTTTTTTGCATTTTTTTTGCATTTTTTTTGCATTTTTTGTGGGTTTTTTTGCATTTTTTTTACATTTTTTGTGGGTTTTTTTGCATTTTTTTTTGTGTTTTTTTGCATTTTTTTTTGCATTTTTTGTGTTTTTTTTTGCATTTTTTTTGCATTTTTTTTGCATTTTTTGTGGGTTTTTTTGCATTTTTTTGTGTTTTTTTTGCATTTTTTTGTGGGGTTTTTTGCATTTTTTTGTGTTTTTTTTGCATTTTTGTGGGGTTTTTTGCATTTTTTGTGGGTTTTTTTGCATTTTTTTTGCATTTTTTTTTGCATTTTTTGTTTTTTTTTTGCATTTTTTTTGCATTTTTTGTGTTTTTTTTTGCATTTTTTTTGCATTTTTTGTTTTTTTTGCATTTTTTTTGCATTTTTTTTTGCATTTTTTTTGCATTTTTTGTGGGTTTTTTTGCTTTTTTTTTGCATTTTTTTTTTTGCATTTTTTGTGTTTTTTTTTTGCATTTTTTTTTTGCATTTTTTTTGTGGGTTTTTTTGCATTTTTTTGTGGGTTTTTTTGCATTTTTTTGTGGGGTTTTTTTGCATTTTTTTTGCATTTTTTGCATTTTTTTTGCATTTTTTTTGCATTTTTTGTGGTTTTTTTTTGCATTTTTTTTGCATTTTTTGTGTTTTTTTGCATTTTTTTTGCATTTTTTTTTGCATTTTTTTGTGGGTTTTTTTGCATTTTTTTTTACATTTTTTGTGGGTTTTTTTGCATTTTTTTGTGGGTTTTTTTGCATTTTTTTGTGGGTTTTTTTGCTTTTTTTTGCATTTTTTTGTGGGTTTTTTTTGCATTTTTTGTGGGTTTTTTTGCTTTTTTTTTTGCATTTTTTTTTGCATTTTTTGTGGTTTTTTTTGCATTTTTTTTTGCATTTTTTGTGTTTTTTTTTGCATTTTTTTTTTTGCATTTTTTTTGCATTTTTTTGTGGGTTTTTTTGCATTTTTTTGTGGGTTTTTTTGCATTTTTTGTGGGTTTTTTTGCATTTTTTTGTGGGTTTTTTTGCATTTTTTGTGGGTTTTTTTGCATTTTTTTGCATTTTTTTTGTGTTTTTTTGCATTTTTTTTTGCATTTTTTGTGTTTTTTTTTTGCATTTTTTTTTGAATTTTTTTGTGGGTTTTTTTGCATTTTTTTTGCATTTTTTTGCATTTTTTGTGGGGTTTTTTGCATTTTTTTTGCATTTTTTTTACATTTTTTGTGGGTTTTTTTGCATTTTTTTGTGGGTTTTTTTGCATTTTTTTGTGGGTTTTTTTGCTTTTTTTTGCATTTTTTTGTGGGTTTTTTTGCATTTTTTGTGGGTTTTTTTGCATTTTTTTGTGTTTTTTTTGCATTTTTTGTGGGTTTTTTTGCATTTTTTTGTGTTTTTTTTGCATTTTTTTGTGGGGTTTTTTGCATTTTTTTGCGTTTTTTTTGCATTTTTTGTGGGGTTTTTTGCATTTTTTGTGGGTTTTTTTGCATTTTTTTTGCATTTTTTTTTGCATTTTTTGGTTTTTTTTTGCATTTTTTTTTGCATTTTTTGCATTTTTTTTTGCATTTTTTTTGCATTTTTTGTGTTTTTTTTGCATTTTTTTTGCATTTTTTGTGGGTTTTTTTGCATTTTTTTTGCATTTTTTGTTTTTTTTTTGCATTTTTTTTGCATTTTTTGTGTTTTTTTTGCATTTTTTTTGCATTTTTTGTGGTTTTTTTGCATTTTTTTTGCATTTTTTTTTGCATTTTTTTTGCATTTTTTGTGGGTTTTTTTGCTTTTTTTTGCATTTTTTTTGCATTTTTTGTGTTTTTTTTTGCATTTTTTTTTGCATTTTTTGTGTTTTTTTTTGCATTTTTTTTTTGCATTTTTTTTGCATTTTTTTTGTGGGTTTTTTTGCATTTTTTTGTGGGTTTTTTTGCATTTTTTTGTGGGTTTTTTTGCATTTTTTGTGGGTTTTTTTGCATTTTTTTGTGGGTTTTTTTGCATTTTTTGTGGTTTTTTTTGCATTTTTTTGCATTTTTTTTGTGTTTTTTTGCATTTTTTTTTGCATTTTTTGTGTTTTTTTTTTGCATTTTTTTGCATTTTTTTTTGAATTTTTTTGTGGGTTTTTTTGCATTTTTTTTGCATTTTTTTGCATTTTTTGTGGGGTTTTTTGCATTTTTTTTGCATTTTTTTTGCATTTTTTTTGCATTTTTTTTGCATTTTTTTTGCATTTTTTGTGGGTTTTTTTGCATTTTTTTTACATTTTTTGTGGGTTTTTTTGCATTTTTTTTTGTGTTTTTTTGCATTTTTTTTTGCATTTTTTGTGTTTTTTTTTGCATTTTTTTTGCATTTTTTTTGCATTTTTTTTTGAATTTTTTTGTGGGTTTTTTTGCATTTTTTTTGCATTTTTTTGCATTTTTTGTGGGGTTTTTTGCATTTTTTTTTGCATTTTTTTTGCATTTTTTTTTGCATTTTTTGCATTTTTTTTTGCATTTTTTTTGCATTTTTTGTGGGTTTTTTTGCTTTTTTTTTTGAATTTTTTTGTGGTTTTTTTTGCATTTTTTTTGCATTTTTTGTGGGTTTTTTTTGCATTTTTTTTTGCATTTTTTTTGCATTTTTTGTGGGGTTTTTTGCATTTTTTTGTGGGTTTTTTTGCATTTTTTTTACATTTTTTGTGGGGTTTTTTGCATTTTTTTTGCATTTTTTGTGGGTTTTTTTGCATTTTTTTTGCATTTTTTTTTGCATTTTTTTGTTTTTTTTTTTGCATTTTTTTTGCATTTTTTGCATTTTTTTTTGCATTTTTTTTGCATTTTTTGTGGGGTTTTTTGCATTTTTTTGTGGGTTTTTTTGCATTTTTTTGCATTTTTTTGTGGTTTTTTTTGCATTTTTTTGTGGGTTTTTTTTGCATTTTTTGTGGGTTTTTTTGCATTTTTTTTGCATTTTTTGTTTTTTTTTTGCATTTTTTTTGCATTTTTTGTGGTTTTTTTGCATTTTTTTTGCATTTTTTGTGTTTTTTTTGCATTTTTTTTGCATTTTTTTTTGCATTTTTTTTGCATTTTTTGTGGGTTTTTTTGCTTTTTTTTTTGCATTTTTTTTTTGCATTTTTTGTGGGTTTTTTTTGCATTTTTTTTTGCATTTTTTGTGGTTTTTTTTGCATTTTTTTTTTGCATTTTTTTTGCATTTTTTTTGTGGGTTTTTTTGCATTTTTTTGTGGGTTTTTTTGCATTTTTTTGTGGGTTTTTTTGCATTTTTTGTGGGTTTTTTTGCATTTTTTTGTGGGTTTTTTTTGCATTTTTTGTGGTTTTTTTTGCATTTTTTTGCATTTTTTTTGTGTTTTTTTGCATTTTTTTTTGCATTTTTTGTGTTTTTTTTTTGCATTTTTTTGCATTTTTTTTTGAATTTTTTTGTGGGTTTTTTTGCATTTTTTTTGCATTTTTTTGCATTTTTTGTGGGGTTTTTTGCATTTTTTTTTGCATTTTTTTTGCATTTTTTTGCATTTTTTTGCATTTTTTGTGGGGTTTTTTGCATTTTTTTTGCATTTTTTTTGCATTTTTTTGTGTTTTTTTTGCATTTTTTTGTGGGTTTTTTTGCATTTTTTGTGGGTTTTTTTGCATTTTTTTTGTGTTTTTTTGCATTTTTTTTTGCATTTTTTGTGTTTTTTTTTGCATTTTTTTTGCATTTTTTTTGCATTTTTTTTTGAATTTTTTTGTGGGTTTTTTTGCATTTTTTTTGCATTTTTTTGCATTTTTTGTGGGGTTTTTTGCATTTTTTTTTGCATTTTTTTTGCATTTTTTTTGCATTTTTTGCATTTTTTTTTGCATTTTTTTTGCATTTTTTGTGGGTTTTTTTGCTTTTTTTTTTGAATTTTTTTGTGGTTTTTTTTGCATTTTTTTTGCATTTTTTGTGGGTTTTTTTGCTTTTTTTTTTTGCATTTTTTTTGCATTTTTTGTGGGGTTTTTTGCATTTTTTTGTGGGTTTTTTTGCATTTTTTTTACATTTTTTGTGGGGTTTTTTGCATTTTTTTTGCATTTTTTGTGGGTTTTTTTGCTTTTTTTTTGCATTTTTTTTGCATTTTTTGTGTTTTTTTTTGCATTTTTTTTTGCATTTTTTGTGTTTTTTTTTGCATTTTTTTTTTGCATTTTTTTTGCATTTTTTTTGTGGGTTTTTTTGCATTTTTTTGTGGGTTTTTTTGCATTTTTTTGTGGGTTTTTTTGCATTTTTTGTGGGTTTTTTTGCATTTTTTTGTGGGTTTTTTTGCATTTTTTGTGGGTTTTTTTTGCATTTTTTTGCATTTTTTTTGTGTTTTTTTGCATTTTTTTTTGCATTTTTTGTGTTTTTTTTTTGCATTTTTTTGCATTTTTTTTTGAATTTTTTTGTGGGTTTTTTTGCATTTTTTTTGCATTTTTTTGCATTTTTTGTGGGGTTTTTTGCATTTTTTTTGCATTTTTTTTGCATTTTTTTTGCATTTTTTTTGCATTTTTTTTGCATTTTTTGTGGGTTTTTTTGCATTTTTTTTACATTTTTTGTGGGTTTTTTTGCATTTTTTTTTGTGTTTTTTTGCATTTTTTTTTGCATTTTTTGTGTTTTTTTTTGCATTTTTTTTGCATTTTTTTGCATTTTTTTTTGAATTTTTTTGTGGGTTTTTTTGCATTTTTTTTGCATTTTTTTGCATTTTTTGTGGGGTTTTTTGCATTTTTTTTTGCATTTTTTTTGCATTTTTTTTGCATTTTTTGCATTTTTTTTTGCATTTTTTTTGCATTTTTTGTGGGTTTTTTTGCTTTTTTTTTTGAATTTTTTTGTGGTTTTTTTTGCATTTTTTTTGCATTTTTTGTGGGTTTTTTTGCATTTTTTTTTGCATTTTTTTTGCATTTTTTGTGGGGTTTTTTGCATTTTTTTGTGGGTTTTTTTGCATTTTTTTTACATTTTTTGTGGGGTTTTTTGCATTTTTTTTGCATTTTTTGTGGGTTTTTTTGCATTTTTTTGCATTTTTTTTGCATTTTTTTTGCATTTTTTGTTTTTTTTGCATTTTTTTTTGCATTTTTTGCATTTTTTTTTTGCATTTTTTTTGCATTTTTTGTGGGGTTTTTTGCATTTTTTTGTGGGTTTTTTTGCATTTTTTTGCATTTTTTTGTGGTTTTTTTTGCATTTTTTTGTGGGTTTTTTTTGCATTTTTTGTGGGTTTTTTTGCATTTTTTTTGCATTTTTTGTTTTTTTTTTGCATTTTTTTTTGCATTTTTTGTGGTTTTTTTGCATTTTTTTTGCATTTTTTGTGTTTTTTTTGCATTTTTTTTGCATTTTTTTTTGCATTTTTTTTGCATTTTTTGTGGGTTTTTTTGCTTTTTTTTTTTGCATTTTTTTTTGCATTTTTTGTGGGTTTTTTTGCATTTTTTTTTGCATTTTTTGTGGTTTTTTTTGCATTTTTTTTTTGCATTTTTTTTGCATTTTTTTTGTGGGTTTTTTTGCATTTTTTTGTGGGTTTTTTTGCATTTTTTTGTGGGTTTTTTTGCATTTTTTGTGGGTTTTTTTGCATTTTTTTGTGGGTTTTTTTGCATTTTTTGTGGTTTTTTTTGCATTTTTTTGCATTTTTTTTGTGTTTTTTTGCATTTTTTTTTGCATTTTTTGTGTTTTTTTTTTGCATTTTTTTGCATTTTTTTTTGAATTTTTTTGTGGGTTTTTTTGCATTTTTTTTGCATTTTTTTGCATTTTTTGTGGGGTTTTTTGCATTTTTTTTGCATTTTTTTTGCATTTTTTTTGCATTTTTTTGCATTTTTTGTGGGGTTTTTTGCATTTTTTTTGCATTTTTTTTGCATTTTTTTGTGTTTTTTTTGCATTTTTTTGTGGGTTTTTTTGCATTTTTTGTGGGTTTTTTTGCATTTTTTTTGTGTTTTTTTGCATTTTTTTTTGCATTTTTTGTGTTTTTTTTTGCATTTTTTTTGCATTTTTTTTGCATTTTTTTTTGAATTTTTTTGTGGGTTTTTTTGCATTTTTTTTGCATTTTTTTGCATTTTTTGTGGGGTTTTTTGCATTTTTTTTTGCATTTTTTTTGCATTTTTTTTGCATTTTTTGCATTTTTTTTTGCATTTTTTTTGCATTTTTTGTGGGTTTTTTTGCTTTTTTTTTTGAATTTTTTTGTGGTTTTTTTTGCATTTTTTTTGCATTTTTTGTGGGTTTTTTTGCTTTTTTTTTTGCATTTTTTTTGCATTTTTTGTGGGGTTTTTTGCATTTTTTTGTGGGTTTTTTTGCATTTTTTTTACATTTTTTGTGGGGTTTTTTTGCATTTTTTTTGCATTTTTTGTGGGTTTTTTTGCATTTTTTTTGCATTTTTTTTTGCATTTTTTTGTTTTTTTTTTGCATTTTTTTTGCATTTTTTGCATTTTTTTTTGCATTTTTTTTGCATTTTTTGTGGGGTTTTTTGCATTTTTTTGTGGGTTTTTTTGCATTTTTTTTGCATTTTTTTGTGGTTTTTTTTGCATTTTTTTGTGGGTTTTTTTTGCATTTTTTGTGGGTTTTTTTGCATTTTTTTTGCATTTTTTGTTTTTTTTTTGCATTTTTTTTGCATTTTTTGTGGTTTTTTTGCATTTTTTTTGCATTTTTTGTGTTTTTTTTGCATTTTTTTTGCATTTTTTTTTGCATTTTTTTTGCATTTTTTGTGGGTTTTTTTGCTTTTTTTTTTGCATTTTTTTTTGCATTTTTTGTGGGTTTTTTTGCATTTTTTTTTGCATTTTTTGTGTTTTTTTTTGCATTTTTTTTTTGCATTTTTTTTGCATTTTTTTTTGTGGGTTTTTTTGCATTTTTTTGTGGGTTTTTTTGCATTTTTTTGTGGGTTTTTTTGCATTTTTTGCATTTTTTGTGGGTTTTTTTGCATTTTTTTGTGGGTTTTTTTGCATTTTTGTGGTTTTTTTTGCATTTTTTTGCATTTTTTTTGTGTTTTTTTGCATTTTTTTTTGCATTTTTTGTGTTTTTTTTTTGCATTTTTTTGCATTTTTTTTTGAATTTTTTTGTGGGTTTTTTTGCATTTTTTTTGCATTTTTTTGCATTTTTTGTGGGGTTTTTTGCATTTTTTTTGCATTTTTTTTGCATTTTTTTTGCATTTTTTTTGCATTTTTTTTGCATTTTTTGTGGGTTTTTTTGCATTTTTTTTTACATTTTTTGTGGGTTTTTTTGCATTTTTTTGTGGGTTTTTTTGCATTTTTTTGTGGGTTTTTTTGCTTTTTTTGCATTTTTTTGTGGGTTTTTTTGCATTTTTTGTGGGTTTTTTTGCATTTTTTTTTGCATTTTTTTTGCATTTTTTGTGGGTTTTTTTGCATTTTTTTGTGTTTTTTTTGCATTTTTTTGTGGGGTTTTTTGCATTTTTTTGTGTTTTTTTTGCATTTTTGTGGGGTTTTTTGCATTTTTTGTGGGTTTTTTTGCATTTTTTTTGCATTTTTTTTTGCATTTTTTGTTTTTTTTTTGCATTTTTTTTGCATTTTTTGTGTTTTTTTTTGCATTTTTTTTGCATTTTTTGTTTTTTTTGCATTTTTTTTGCATTTTTTTTTGCATTTTTTTTGCATTTTTTGTGGGTTTTTTTGCTTTTTTTTTGCATTTTTTTTTTTGCATTTTTTGTGTTTTTTTTTGCATTTTTTTTTTGCATTTTTTTTGTGGGGTTTTTTGCATTTTTTTGTGGGTTTTTTTGCATTTTTTTGTGGGGTTTTTTTGCATTTTTTTTGCATTTTTTGCATTTTTTTTGCATTTTTTTTGCATTTTTTGTGGTTTTTTTTGCATTTTTTTTGCATTTTTTGTGTTTTTTTTGCATTTTTTTTGCATTTTTTTTTGCATTTTTTTGTGGGTTTTTTTGCATTTTTTTTTACATTTTTTGTGGGTTTTTTTGCATTTTTTTGTGGGTTTTTTTGCATTTTTTTGTGGGTTTTTTTGCTTTTTTTTGCATTTTTTTGTGGGTTTTTTTTGCATTTTTTGTGGGTTTTTTTGCTTTTTTTTTGCATTTTTTTTTGCATTTTTTGTGGTTTTTTTTGCATTTTTTTTGCATTTTTTGTGTTTTTTTTTGCATTTTTTTTTTTGCATTTTTTTTGCATTTTTTTGTGGGTTTTTTTGCATTTTTTTGTGGGTTTTTTTGCATTTTTTTGTGGGTTTTTTTGCATTTTTTTGTGGGTTTTTTTGCATTTTTTTGTGGGTTTTTTTGCATTTTTTGTGGGTTTTTTTGCATTTTTTTGTGGGTTTTTTTGCATTTTTTGTGGTTTTTTTTGCATTTTTTTGCATTTTTTTTGTGTTTTTTTGCATTTTTTTTTGCATTTTTTGTGTTTTTTTTTTGCATTTTTTTTTGAATTTTTTTGTGGGTTTTTTTGCATTTTTTTTGCATTTTTTTGCATTTTTTGTGGGGTTTTTTGCATTTTTTTTGCATTTTTTTTGCATTTTTTTTGCATTTTTTTTGCATTTTTTGTGGGTTTTTTTGCATTTTTTTTACATTTTTTGTGGGTTTTTTTGCATTTTTTTGTGGGTTTTTTTGCATTTTTTTGTGGGTTTTTTTGCTTTTTTTTGCATTTTTTTGTGGGTTTTTTTGCATTTTTTTGTGGGTTTTTTTGCATTTTTTTTTGCATTTTTTTTGCATTTTTTGTGGGTTTTTTTGCATTTTTTTTGCATTTTTTTGTGGGGTTTTTTGCATTTTTTTGCGTTTTTTTTGCATTTTTTGTGGGGTTTTTTGCATTTTTTGTGGGTTTTTTTGCATTTTTTTTGCATTTTTTTTTGCATTTTTTGGTTTTTTTTTGCATTTTTTTTTGCATTTTTTGCATTTTTTTTTGCATTTTTTTTGCATTTTTTGTGTTTTTTTTGCATTTTTTTTGCATTTTTTGTGGGTTTTTTTGCATTTTTTTTGCATTTTTTGTTTTTTTTTTGCATTTTTTTTGCATTTTTTGTGTTTTTTTTGCATTTTTTTTGCATTTTTTGTGGTTTTTTTGCATTTTTTTTGCATTTTTTTTTGCATTTTTTTTGCATTTTTTGTGGGTTTTTTTGCTTTTTTTTTGCATTTTTTTTTGCATTTTTTGTGTTTTTTTTTGCATTTTTTTTTGCATTTTTTGTGTTTTTTTTGCATTTTTTTTTTGCATTTTTTTTGCATTTTTTTTGTGGGTTTTTTTGCATTTTTTTGTGGGTTTTTTTGCATTTTTTTGTGGGTTTTTTTGCATTTTTTGTGGGTTTTTTTGCATTTTTTTGTGGGTTTTTTTGCATTTTTTGTGGTTTTTTTTGCATTTTTTTGCATTTTTTTTGTGTTTTTTTGCATTTTTTTTTGCATTTTTTGTGTTTTTTTTTTGCATTTTTTTGCATTTTTTTTGAATTTTTTTGTGGGTTTTTTTGCATTTTTTTTTGCATTTTTTTGCATTTTTTGTGGGGTTTTTTGCATTTTTTTTGCATTTTTTTTGCATTTTTTTTGCATTTTTTTTGCATTTTTTTTGCATTTTTTGTGGGTTTTTTTGCATTTTTTTTACATTTTTTGTGGGTTTTTTTGCATTTTTTTGTGGGTTTTTTTGCATTTTTTTGTGGGTTTTTTTGCTTTTTTTTGCATTTTTTTGTGGGTTTTTTTGCATTTTTTGTGGGTTTTTTTGCATTTTTTTTTGCATTTTTTGTGTTTTTTTTTTGCATTTTTTTTTGAATTTTTTTGTGGGTTTTTTTGCATTTTTTTTGCATTTTTTTGCATTTTTTGTGGGGTTTTTTGCATTTTTTTTGCATTTTTTTTGCATTTTTTTTGCATTTTTTGTGGGTTTTTTTGCATTTTTTTTACATTTTTTGTGGGTTTTTTTGCATTTTTTTGTGGGTTTTTTTGCATTTTTTTGTGGGTTTTTTTGCTTTTTTTTGCATTTTTTTGTGGGTTTTTTTGCATTTTTTGTGGGTTTTTTTGCATTTTTTTTTGCATTTTTTTTGCATTTTTTGTGGGTTTTTTTGCATTTTTTTTGCATTTTTTTGTGGGGTTTTTTGCATTTTTTTGCGTTTTTTTTGCATTTTTTGTGGGGTTTTTTGCATTTTTTGTGGGTTTTTTTGCATTTTTTTTGCATTTTTTTTTGCATTTTTTGGTTTTTTTTTGCATTTTTTTTTGCATTTTTTGCATTTTTTTTTGCATTTTTTTTGCATTTTTTGTGTTTTTTTTGCATTTTTTTTGCATTTTTTGTGGGTTTTTTTGCATTTTTTTTGCATTTTTTGTTTTTTTTTTGCATTTTTTTTGCATTTTTTGTGTTTTTTTTGCATTTTTTTTGCATTTTTTGTGGTTTTTTTGCATTTTTTTTGCATTTTTTTTTGCATTTTTTTTGCATTTTTTGTGGGTTTTTTTGCTTTTTTTTTGCATTTTTTTTTGCATTTTTTGTGTTTTTTTTTGCATTTTTTTTTGCATTTTTTGTGTTTTTTTTTGCATTTTTTTTTTGCATTTTTTTTGCATTTTTTTTGTGGGTTTTTTTGCATTTTTTTGTGGGTTTTTTTGCATTTTTTTGTGGGTTTTTTTGCATTTTTTGTGGGTTTTTTTGCATTTTTTTGTGGGTTTTTTTGCATTTTTTGTGGTTTTTTTTGCATTTTTTTGCATTTTTTTTGTGTTTTTTTGCATTTTTTTTTGCATTTTTTGTGTTTTTTTTTTGCATTTTTTTGCATTTTTTTTTTGAATTTTTTTGTGGGTTTTTTTGCATTTTTTTTGCATTTTTTTGCATTTTTTGTGGGGTTTTTTGCATTTTTTTTGCATTTTTTTTGCATTTTTTTTGCATTTTTTTTGCATTTTTTTTGCATTTTTTGTGGGTTTTTTTGCATTTTTTTTACATTTTTTGTGGGTTTTTTTGCATTTTTTTGTGGGTTTTTTTGCATTTTTTTGTGGGTTTTTTTGCTTTTTTTTGCATTTTTTTGTGGGTTTTTTTGCATTTTTTGTGGGTTTTTTTGCATTTTTTTTTGCATTTTTTTTGCATTTTTTGTGGGTTTTTTTGCATTTTTTTGTGTTTTTTTTGCATTTTTTTGTGGGGTTTTTTGCATTTTTTTGTGTTTTTTTGCATTTTTTGTGGGGTTTTTTGCATTTTTTGTGGGTTTTTTTGCATTTTTTTTGCATTTTTTTTTGCAT
This sequence comes from Zingel zingel, assembly GCA_023566125.1. Taxonomy (NCBI): domain Eukaryota; kingdom Metazoa; phylum Chordata; class Actinopteri; order Perciformes; family Percidae; genus Zingel; species Zingel zingel. Next base: position 11,457 of record JAKRKW010000473.1, on the reverse strand, counting down.
TTTTTGTTTTTTTTTTGCATTTTTTTTGCATTTTTTGTGTTTTTTTTTGCATTTTTTTTGCATTTTTTGTTTTTTTTGCATTTTTTTTGCATTTTTTTTTGCATTTTTTTTGCATTTTTTGTGGGTTTTTTTGCTTTTTTTTTGCATTTTTTTTTTTGCATTTTTTGTGTTTTTTTTTGCATTTTTTTTTTGCATTTTTTTTGCATTTTTTTTGTGGGTTTTTTTGCATTTTTTTGTGGGTTTTTTTGCATTTTTTTGTGGGGTTTTTTTTGCATTTTTTTGCATTTTTTGCATTTTTTGTGTTTTTTTTGCATTTTTTTTGCATTTTTTGTGTTTTTTTTGCATTTTTTTTGCATTTTTTTTTGCATTTTTTTTGCATTTTTTGTGGGTTTTTTTGCTTTTTTTTTGCATTTTTTTTGCATTTTTTTTGTGGGTTTTTTTGCATTTTTTTGTGGGTTTTTTTGCATTTTTTGTGGGGTTTTTTTGCATTTTTTTTGCATTTTTTGCATTTTTTGTGTTTTTTTTGCATTTTTTTTGCATTTTTTGTGTTTTTTTTTGCATTTTTTTTTTGCATTTTTTTTGCATTTTTTTTGTGGGTTTTTTTGCATTTTTTTGTGGGTTTTTTTGCATTTTTTTGTGGGTTTTTTTGCATTTTTTGTGGGTTTTTTTGCATTTTTTGTGGTTTTTTTTGCATTTTTTTGCATTTTTTTTGTGTTTTTTTGCATTTTTTTTTGCATTTTTTGTGTTTTTTTTTTGCATTTTTTTGCATTTTTTTTTGAATTTTTTTGTGGGTTTTTTTGCATTTTTTTTGCATTTTTTTGCATTTTTTGTGGGGTTTTTTGCATTTTTTTTGCATTTTTTTTGCATTTTTTTGCATTTTTTTTGCATTTTTTTGCATTTTTTTGCATTTTTTGTGGGTTTTTTTTGCATTTTTTTTACATTTTTTGTGGGTTTTTTTGCATTTTTTTTGCATTTTTTTGCATTTTTTGTGGGGTTTTTTGCATTTTTTTTTGCATTTTTTTTGCATTTTTTTTGCATTTTTTGCATTTTTTTTTTGCATTTTTTTTGCATTTTTTGTGGGTTTTTTTGCTTTTTTTTTTGAATTTTTTTGTGGTTTTTTTTGCATTTTTTTGCATTTTTTGTGGGTTTTTTTGCATTTTTTTTTGCATTTTTTTTGCATTTTTTGTGGGGTTTTTTGCATTTTTTTGTGGGTTTTTTTGCATTTTTTTTACATTTTTTGTGGGGTTTTTTGCATTTTTTGTGGGTTTTTTTGCATTTTTTTTGCATTTTTTTTTGCATTTTTTTGTTTTTTTTTTGCATTTTTTTTGCATTTTTTGCATTTTTTTTTGCATTTTTTTTGCATTTTTTGTGGGGTTTTTTGCATTTTTTTGTGGGTTTTTTTGCATTTTTTTTGCATTTTTTTGTGGTTTTTTTTGCATTTTTTTGTGGGTTTTTTTTGCATTTTTTGTGGGTTTTTTTGCATTTTTTTTGCATTTTTTGTTTTTTTTTTGCATTTTTTTTGCATTTTTTGTGTTTTTTTTGCATTTTTTTTGCATTTTTTGTGTTTTTTTTGCATTTTTTTTGCATTTTTTTTTGCATTTTTTTTGCATTTTTTGTGGGTTTTTTTGCTTTTTTTTTGCATTTTTTTTTGCATTTTTTGTGTTTTTTTTTGCATTTTTTTTTGCATTTTTTTTGCTTTTTTTTTGTGGGTTTTTTTGCATTTTTTTGTGGGTTTTTTTGCATTTTTTTGTGGGTTTTTTTGCATTTTTTGTGGGTTTTTTTGCATTTTTTTGTGGGTTTTTTTGCATTTTTTGTGGTTTTTTTTGCATTTTTTTGCATTTTTTTGTGTTTTTTTGCATTTTTTTTTTTGCATTTTTTGTGTTTTTTTTTGCATTTTTTTTTTGCATTTTTTTTGCATTTTTTTTGTGGGTTTTTTTGCATTTTTTTGTGGGTTTTTTTGCATTTTTTTGTGGGGTTTTTTTGCATTTTTTTTGCATTTTTTGCATTTTTTGTGTTTTTTTTGCATTTTTTTTGCATTTTTTGTGTTTTTTTTGCATTTTTTTTGCATTTTTTTTTGCATTTTTTTTGCATTTTTTGTGGGTTTTTTTGCTTTTTTTTTGCATTTTTTTTTTGCATTTTTTGTGGTTTTTTTTGCATTTTTTTTTGCATTTTTTGTGTTTTTTTTTGCATTTTTTTTTTGCATTTTTTTTGCATTTTTTTTGTGGGTTTTTTTGCATTTTTTTGTGGGTTTTTTTGCATTTTTTTGTGGGTTTTTTTGCATTTTTTGTGGGTTTTTTTTGCATTTTTTGTGGTTTTTTTTGCATTTTTTTGCATTTTTTTTGTGTTTTTTTGCATTTTTTTTTGCATTTTTTGTGTTTTTTTTTTGCATTTTTTTGCATTTTTTTTTGAATTTTTTTGTGGGTTTTTTTGCATTTTTTTTGCATTTTTTTGCATTTTTTGTGGGGTTTTTTGCATTTTTTTTGCATTTTTTTTGCATTTTTTTGCATTTTTTTTGCATTTTTTTGCATTTTTTTTGCATTTTTTGTGGGTTTTTTTGCATTTTTTTTGCATTTTTTTGCATTTTTTGTGGGGTTTTTTGCATTTTTTTTGCATTTTTTTTGCATTTTTTTGCATTTTTTGTGGGTTTTTTTGCATTTTTTTTACATTTTTTGTGGGTTTTTTTGCATTTTTTTTGCATTTTTTTTGCATTTTTTTGCATTTTTTTTGCATTTTTTTGCATTTTTTTGCATTTTTTGTGGGTTTTTTTGCATTTTTTTTACATTTTTTGTGGGTTTTTTTGCATTTTTTTTGCATTTTTTTGCATTTTTTGTGGGGTTTTTTGCATTTTTTTTTTGCATTTTTTTTGCATTTTTTTTGCATTTTTTGTGGGTTTTTTTGCTTTTTTTTTTGAATTTTTTTGTGGTTTTTTTTGCATTTTTTTGCATTTTTTGTGGGTTTTTTTGCATTTTTTTTGCATTTTTTTTGCATTTTTTGTGGGGTTTTTTGCATTTTTTTGTGGGTTTTTTTGCATTTTTTTTACATTTTTTGTGGGGTTTTTTGCATTTTTTTTGCATTTTTTGTGGGTTTTTTTGCATTTTTTTTGCATTTTTTTTTGCATTTTTTTGTTTTTTTTTGCATTTTTTTTGCATTTTTTGCATTTTTTTTTGCATTTTTTTTTGCATTTTTTGTGGGGTTTTTTGCATTTTTTTGTGGGTTTTTTTGCATTTTTTTTGCATTTTTTTGTGGTTTTTTTTGCATTTTTTTGTGGGTTTTTTTTGCATTTTTTTTGCATTTTTTGTGTTTTTTTTGCATTTTTTTTGCATTTTTTTTTGCATTTTTTTTTGCATTTTTTGTGGGTTTTTTTGCTTTTTTTTTGCATTTTTTTTTGCATTTTTTGTGTTTTTTTTTGCATTTTTTTTTGCATTTTTTTTGCATTTTTTTTGTGGGTTTTTTTTGCATTTTTTTTGTGGGTTTTTTTTGCATTTTTTTGTGGGTTTTTTTGCATTTTTTTGTGGGTTTTTTTGCATTTTTTGTGGGTTTTTTTGCATTTTTTTGTGGGTTTTTTTTGCATTTTTTGTGGTTTTTTTTGCATTTTTTGTGGGGTTTTTTGCATTTTTTTTGCATTTTTTTGCATTTTTTTTGCATTTTTTTGCATTTTTTTGCATTTTTTGTGGGTTTTTTTTGCATTTTTTTTACATTTTTTGTGGGTTTTTTTGCATTTTTTTTGCATTTTTTTGCATTTTTTGTGGGGTTTTTTGCATTTTTTTTTTGCATTTTTTTTGCATTTTTTTTGCATTTTTTGCATTTTTTTTTTGCATTTTTTTTGCATTTTTTGTGGGTTTTTTTGCTTTTTTTTTTGAATTTTTTTGTGGTTTTTTTTTGCATTTTTTTGCATTTTTTGTGGGTTTTTTTGCATTTTTTTTTGCATTTTTTTTGCATTTTTTGTGGGGTTTTTTGCATTTTTTTGTGGGTTTTTTTGCATTTTTTTTACATTTTTTGTGGGGTTTTTTGCATTTTTTGTGGGTTTTTTTGCATTTTTTTTGCATTTTTTTTTTGCATTTTTTTGTTTTTTTTTTTGCATTTTTTTTGCATTTTTTGCATTTTTTTTTGCATTTTTTTTGCATTTTTTGTGGGGTTTTTTGCATTTTTTTGTGGGTTTTTTTGCATTTTTTTTGCATTTTTTTGTGGTTTTTTTTGCATTTTTTTGTGGGTTTTTTTTTGCATTTTTTGTGGGTTTTTTTGCATTTTTTTTTGCATTTTTTGTTTTTTTTTTGCATTTTTTTTGCATTTTTTGTGTTTTTTTTTGCATTTTTTTTGCATTTTTTGTGTTTTTTTTGCATTTTTTTTGCATTTTTTTTTGCATTTTTTTTGCATTTTTTGTGGGTTTTTTTGCTTTTTTTTTGCATTTTTTTTTTGCATTTTTTGTGTTTTTTTTTGCATTTTTTTTTGCATTTTTTTTGCTTTTTTTTTGTGGGTTTTTTTGCATTTTTTTGTGGGTTTTTTTGCATTTTTTTGTGGGTTTTTTTGCATTTTTTGTGGGTTTTTTTGCATTTTTTTGTGGGTTTTTTTGCATTTTTTGTGGTTTTTTTTGCATTTTTTTGCATTTTTTTTGTGTTTTTTTGCATTTTTTTTTTTGCATTTTTTGTGTTTTTTTTTGCATTTTTTTTTTGCATTTTTTTTGCATTTTTTTTGTGGGTTTTTTTGCATTTTTTTGTGGGTTTTTTTGCATTTTTTTGTGGGGTTTTTTTTTGCATTTTTTTTGCATTTTTTGCATTTTTTGTGTTTTTTTTTGCATTTTTTTTGCATTTTTTGTGTTTTTTTTTGCATTTTTTTTGCATTTTTTTTTGCATTTTTTTTGCATTTTTTGTGGGTTTTTTTGCTTTTTTTTTGCATTTTTTTTTTGCATTTTTTGTGGTTTTTTTTGCATTTTTTTTTGCATTTTTTGTGTTTTTTTTTGCATTTTTTTTTTGCATTTTTTTTGCATTTTTTTGTGGGTTTTTTTGCATTTTTTTGTGGGTTTTTTTGCATTTTTTTGTGGGTTTTTTTGCATTTTTTGTGGGTTTTTTTGCATTTTTTGTGGTTTTTTTTGCATTTTTTTTGCATTTTTTTTTGTGTTTTTTTGCATTTTTTTTTGCATTTTTTGTGTTTTTTTTTTGCATTTTTTTGCATTTTTTTTTGAATTTTTTTGTGGGTTTTTTTGCATTTTTTTTGCATTTTTTTGCATTTTTTGTGGGGTTTTTTGCATTTTTTTTGCATTTTTTTTGCATTTTTTTGCATTTTTTTTGCATTTTTTTGCATTTTTTTTGCATTTTTTGTGGGTTTTTTTGCATTTTTTTTGCATTTTTTTGCATTTTTTGTGGGGTTTTTTGCATTTTTTTTGCATTTTTTTTTGCATTTTTTTGCATTTTTTGTGGGTTTTTTTGCATTTTTTTTACATTTTTTGTGGGTTTTTTTGCATTTTTTTTGCATTTTTTTTGCATTTTTTTGCATTTTTTTTTGCATTTTTTTGCATTTTTTTGCATTTTTTGTGGGTTTTTTTGCATTTTTTTTACATTTTTTGTGGGTTTTTTTGCATTTTTTTTGCATTTTTTTTGCATTTTTTGTGGGGTTTTTTGCATTTTTTTTTGCATTTTTTTTGCATTTTTTTTGCATTTTTTGTGGGTTTTTTGCTTTTTTTTTTTGAATTTTTTTGTGGTTTTTTTTGCATTTTTTTGCATTTTTTGTGGGTTTTTTTGCATTTTTTTTGCAATTTTTTTTGCATTTTTTGTGGGGTTTTTTGCATTTTTTTGTGGGTTTTTTTGCATTTTTTTTACATTTTTTGTGGGGTTTTTTGCATTTTTTTTTGCATTTTTTGTGGGTTTTTTTGCATTTTTTTTGCATTTTTTTTTTGCATTTTTTTGTTTTTTTTTGCATTTTTTTTTGCATTTTTTGCATTTTTTTTTGCATTTTTTTTGCATTTTTTGTGGGGTTTTTTGCATTTTTTTGTGGGTTTTTTTGCATTTTTTTTGCATTTTTTTGTGGTTTTTTTTGCATTTTTTTGTGGGTTTTTTTTGCATTTTTTTTTGCATTTTTTTGTGTTTTTTTTGCATTTTTTTTGCATTTTTTTTTTGCATTTTTTTTGCATTTTTTGTGGGTTTTTTTGCTTTTTTTTTGCATTTTTTTTTGCATTTTTTGTGTTTTTTTTTGCATTTTTTTTTGCATTTTTTTTGCATTTTTTTTGTGGGTTTTTTTGCATTTTTTTTTGTGGGTTTTTTTGCATTTTTTTGTGGGTTTTTTTGCATTTTTTTGTGGGTTTTTTTGCATTTTTTGTGGGTTTTTTTTGCATTTTTTTGTGGTTTTTTTTGCATTTTTTGTGGTTTTTTTTGCATTTTTTTTGCATTTTTTTGTGTTTTTTTGCATTTTTTTTTTGCATTTTTTTGTGTTTTTTTTTGCATTTTTTTTTTTGCATTTTTTTTGCATTTTTTTTGTGGGTTTTTTTGCATTTTTTTGTGGGTTTTTTTGCATTTTTTTGTGGGGTTTTTTTGCATTTTTTTTGCATTTTTTGCATTTTTTGTGTTTTTTTTGCATTTTTTTTGCATTTTTTGTGTTTTTTTTTGCATTTTTTTTGCATTTTTTTTTGCATTTTTTTTGCATTTTTTGTGGGTTTTTTTTGCTTTTTTTTTGCATTTTTTTTTTGCATTTTTTGTGGTTTTTTTTGCATTTTTTTTTGCATTTTTTGTGTTTTTTTTTTGCATTTTTTTTTTGCATTTTTTTTGCATTTTTTTTGTGGGTTTTTTTTGCATTTTTTTGTGGGTTTTTTTGCATTTTTTTGTGGGTTTTTTTTGCATTTTTTGTGGGTTTTTTTTGCATTTTTTATGGTTTTTTTTGCATTTTTTTGCATTTTTTTTTGTGTTTTTTTGCATTTTTTTTTGCATTTTTTGTGTTTTTTTTTTGCATTTTTTTGCATTTTTTTTTGAATTTTTTTGTGGGTTTTTTTGCATTTTTTTTGCATTTTTTTGCATTTTTTGTGGGGTTTTTTGCATTTTTTTTGCATTTTTTTTGCATTTTTTTGCATTTTTTTTGCATTTTTTTGCATTTTTTTGCATTTTTTGTGGGTTTTTTTGCATTTTTTTTACATTTTTTGTGGGTTTTTTTTGCATTTTTTTTGCATTTTTTTGCATTTTTTGTGGGGTTTTTTGCATTTTTTTTTGCATTTTTTTTGCATTTTTTTTGCATTTTTTGCATTTTTTTTTGCATTTTTTTTGCATTTTTTGTGGGTTTTTTTGCTTTTTTTTTTGAATTTTTTTTGTGGTTTTTTTTGCATTTTTTTGCATTTTTTGTGGGTTTTTTTGCATTTTTTTTTGCATTTTTTTTGCATTTTTTGTGGGGTTTTTTGCATTTTTTTGTGGGTTTTTTTGCATTTTTTTTACATTTTTTGTGGGGTTTTTTGCAATTTTTTTTGCATTTTTTGTGGGTTTTTTTGCATTTTTTTTGCATTTTTTTTTGCATTTTTTTGTTTTTTTTTGCATTTTTTTTGCATTTTTTGCATTTTTTTTTGCATTTTTTTTGCATTTTTTGTGGGGTTTTTTGCATTTTTTTGTGGGTTTTTTTGCATTTTTTTTGCATTTTTTTGTGGTTTTTTTTGCATTTTTTTGTGGGTTTTTTTTTGCATTTTTGTGGTTTTTTTGCATTTTTTTTGCATTTTTTTTGCATTTTTTGTTTTTTTTTTGCATTTTTTTTTGCATTTTTTGTGTTTTTTTTGCATTTTTTTTGCATTTTTTGTGTTTTTTTTGCATTTTTTTTGCATTTTTTTTTGCATTTTTTTTGCATTTTTTGTGGGTTTTTTTGCTTTTTTTTTGCATTTTTTTTTGCATTTTTTGTGTTTTTTTTTGCATTTTTTTTTGCATTTTTTTTGCATTTTTTTTGTGGGTTTTTTTGCATTTTTTTGTGGGTTTTTTTGCATTTTTTTGTGGGTTTTTTTGCATTTTTTGTGGGTTTTTTTGCATTTTTTTGTGGGTTTTTTTTGCATTTTTTGTGGTTTTTTTTGCATTTTTTTGCATTTTTTTGTGTTTTTTTTGCATTTTTTTTTGCATTTTTTTGTGTTTTTTTTTTTGCATTTTTTTTTAATTTTTTTTTTAATTTTTTTGTGGGTTTTTTTTGCATTTTTTTTGCATTTTTTTGCATTTTTTGTGGGGTTTTTTGCATTTTTTTTGCATTTTTTTTGCATTTTTTTTGCATTTTTTTTGCATTTTTTTTTGCATTTTTTTTGCATTTTTTGTGGGTTTTTTTGCATTTTTTTTACAATTTTTTGTGGGTTTTTTTTGCATTTTTTTTGTGGGTTTTTTTGCATTTTTTTGTGGGTTTTTTTGCTTTTTTTTGCATTTTTTTGTGGGTTTTTTTGCATTTTTTGTGGGTTTTTTTGCATTTTTTTTTTGCATTTTTTTTGCATTTTTTTTTTGCATTTTTTTTGCATTTTTTTTGTGGGTTTTTTTGCATTTTTTTGTGGGTTTTTTTGCATTTTTTTGTGGGTTTTTTTGCATTTTTTGTGGTTTTTTTTGCATTTTTTTGCATTTTTTTTTGTGTTTTTTTGCATTTTTTTTTGCATTTTTTGTGTTTTTTTTTTGCATTTTTTTGCATTTTTTTTTGAATTTTTTTGTGGATTTTTTTGCATTTTTTTTGCATTTTTTTGCATTTTTTGTGGGTTTTTTTGCATTTTTTTTTGCATTTTTTTTGCATTTTTTGTGGGGTTTTTTGCATTTTTTTTACATTTTTTGTGGGGTTTTTTGCATTTTTTTTTGCATTTTTTGTGGGTTTTTTTGCATTTTTTTTGCATTTTTTTTTTGCATTTTTTTGTTTTTTTTTTGCATTTTTTTTGCATTTTTTGCATTTTTTTTTTGCATTTTTTTTGCATTTTTTGTGGGGTTTTTTGCATTTTTTTGTGGGTTTTTTTGCATTTTTTTTGCATTTTTTTGTGGTTTTTTTTGCATTTTTTTGTGGGTTTTTTTTGCATTTTTTGTGGGTTTTTTTGCATTTTTTTTGCATTTTTTTTTTTTTTTTTTGCATTTTTTTTGCATTTTTTGTGTTTTTTTTGCATTTTTTTTTGCATTTTTTTTGCATTTTTTTGTGGGTTTTTTTGCTTTTTTTTTGCATTTTTTTTTGCATTTTTTGTGGTTTTTTTTGCATTTTTTTTTGCATTTTTTGTGTTTTTTTTTGCATTTTTTTTTTGCATTTTTTTTGCATTTTTTTTGTGGGTTTTTTTGCATTTTTTTGTGGGTTTTTTTGCATTTTTTTGTGGGTTTTTTTGCATTTTTTGTGGGTTTTTTTGCATTTTTTTGTGGGTTTTTTTGCATTTTTTGTGGGTTTTTTTTTGCATTTTTTTGCATTTTTTTGTGTTTTTTTGCATTTTTTTTTGCATTTTTTGTGTTTTTTTTTTGCATTTTTTTTTAATTTTTTTTTTAATTTTTTTGTGGGTTTTTTTGCATTTTTTTTTGCATTTTTTTGCATTTTTTGTGGGGTTTTTTGCATTTTTTTTGCATTTTTTTTGCATTTTTTTTGCATTTTTTTTGCATTTTTTTTGCATTTTTTGTGGGTTTTTTTTGCATTTTTTTTACATTTTTTGTGGGTTTTTTTGCATTTTTTTTTGCATTTTTTTTGCATTTTTTGTGGGTTTTTTTGCATTTTTTTTACATTTTTTGTGGGGTTTTTTGCATTTTTTTTGCATTTTTTGTGGGTTTTTTTGCATTTTTTTTGCATTTTTTTTTGCATTTTTTTGTTTTTTTTTTGCATTTTTTTTGCATTTTTTGCATTTTTTTTTGCATTTTTTTTGCATTTTTTGTGGGGTTTTTTGCATTTTTTTGTGGGTTTTTTTGCATTTTTTTTGCATTTTTTTGTGGTTTTTTTTTGCATTTTTTTGTGGGTTTTTTTTGCATTTTTTGTGGGTTTTTTTGCATTTTTTTTGCATTTTATGTTTTTTTTTTGCATTTTTTTTGCATTTTTTGTGTTTTTTTTTGCATTTTTTTTGCATTTTTTGTGTTTTTTTTGCATTTTTTTTTGCATTTTTTTTTGCATTTTTTTTTGCATTTTTTGTGGGTTTTTTTGCTTTTTTTTTGCATTTTTTTTTGCATTTTTTGTGGTTTTTTTTGCATTTTTTTTTGCATTTTTTGTGTTTTTTTTTGCATTTTTTTTTTGCATTTTTTTTGCATTTTTTTTGTGGGTTTTTTTTGCATTTTTTTGTGGGTTTTTTTGCATTTTTTTTGTGGGTTTTTTTGCATTTTTTTGTGGGTTTTTTTTGCATTTTTTTGTGGTTTTTTTTTGCATTTTTTGTGGTTTTTTTTTGCATTTTTTTGCATTTTTTTTGTGTTTTTTTGCATTTTTTTTTGCATTTTTTGTGTTTTTTTTTTGCATTTTTTTTTTATTTTTTTTTTAATTTTTTTGTGGGTTTTTTTTGCATTTTTTTTGCATTTTTTTGCATTTTTTGTGGGGTTTTTTGCATTTTTTTTGCATTTTTTTTGCATTTTTTTTGCATTTTTTTTGCATTTTTTTTGCATGTTTTGTGGGTTTTTTTGCATTTTTTTTACATTTTTTGTGGGTTTTTTTGCATTTTTTTGTGGGTTTTTTTGCATTTTTTTGTGGGTTTTTTTGCTTTTTTTTGCATTTTTTTGTGGGTTTTTTTGCATTTTTTGTGGGTTTTTTTGCATTTTTTTTTTGCATTTTTTTTGCATTTTTTGTGGGTTTTTTTGCATTTTTTTGTGTTTTTTTTTGCATTTTTTTGTGGGGTTTTTTGCATTTTTTTGTGTTTTTTTTGCATTTTTTTGTGGGGTTTTTTGCATTTTTTGTGGGTTTTTTTGCATTTTTTTTGCATTTTTTTTTGCATTTTTTGTTTTTTTTTTGCATTTTTTTTGCATTTTTTGCATTTTTTTTTGCATTTTTTTTGCATTTTTTGTTTTTTTTTGCATTTTTTTTGCATTTTTTTTTGCATTTTTTTTGCATTTTTTGTGGGTTTTTTTGCTTTTTTTTTTGCATTTTTTTTTTTGCATTTTTTGTGTTTTTTTTTGCATTTTTTTTTTTGCATTTTTTTTGCATTTTTTTTTGTGGGTTTTTTTGCATTTTTTTGTGGGTTTTTTTGCATTTTTTTTGTGGGGTTTTTTTGCATTTTTTTTGCATTTTTTGCATTTTTTTTGCATTTTTTTTGCATTTTTTTGTGGGTTTTTTTTGCATTTTTTTTTGCATTTTTTGTGTTTTTTTGCATTTTTTTTGCATTTTTTTTTGCATTTTTTTGTGGGTTTTTTGCATTTTTTTTTACATTTTTTGTGGGTTTTTTTGCATTTTTTTTGTGGGTTTTTTTGCATTTTTTTGTGGGTTTTTTTGCTTTTTTTTGCATTTTTTTGTGGGTTTTTTTGCATTTTTTGTGGGTTTTTTTGCATTTTTTTTTGCATTTTTTTTGCATTTTTTGTGGGTTTTTTTGCATTTTTTTGTGTT
>JAKRKW010000472.1:20000-22500 GCA_023566125.1 Zingel zingel | reverse complement strand
CAGTCAATGGGATGCTAACGGGAGCTGATGGCTTGGTAGCATCAGAATGAATGGGAGTCAATGGGATGCTAACGGGAGGTGATGGCTTGGTAGCATCAGAATGAATGGCAGTCAATGGGATGCTAACGGGAGGTGATGGCTTGGTAGCATCAGAATGAATGGCAGTCAATGGGATGCTAACGGGAGGTGATGGCTTATTAGCATCAAAATGGCGCCATTGGAGCTACGCGTTCCGAGGAGACGCTTAACCCCTTGGGATTTGCCCTGCAGAGATCTGAGGAGCAGTTAAACCATAGTCCAAAATAATACGGGACATCTTACAGCTACATGCTAACTAACTGACATTATAGCTAGCTAGCAGACAAAATGTTTGGTTAGGAGTTACAGCTACATGCTAACTAACTGACATTATAGCTAGCTAGCAGACAAAATGTTTGGTTAGGAGTTACAGCTACATGTTAACTAACTGACATTATAGCTAGCTAGCAGACAAAATGTTTGGTTAGGAGTTACAGCTACATGCTAACTAACTGACATTATAGCTAGCTAGCAAACAAAATGTTTGGTTAGGTGTTATAGCTACAGGCTAACTTACTGACATTATAGCTAGCTAGCAGACAAAATGTTTGGTTAGGAGTTACAGCTACATGTTAATTAACTGACACTATAGCTAGCTAGCAGACACAATGTTTGGTTAGGCGTTACAGCTACAGGCTAACTAACTGACATTATAGCTAGCTAGCAAACAAAATGTTTGGTTAGGAGTTACAGCTACATGCTAACTAACTGACATTATAGCTAGCTAGCAGACAAAATGTTTGGTTAGGAGGATGTTAGGATCTGTAGTACTTTGTCTTGTATTTTGGGAAACCTGCCCAAACCTGATTTCCCCTCTGTGCCAGCCGAAGTCACCTGACCTGTCCATCCATTCCAGCCACGTACAGCCTCACCTGTTGTCTCTGTTGGATCACCTGCACTTTTTAATCATTAAAACTGTATTTTCAACCTCCTCCTGTTTACGTGTCCCCTTTGTAGGTCCAGTTGAAAACTTTTGCTAAACCTAACAGAGGAACAGCTACAGGCTGACTTACTAACATTATAGCTAGCTAGCAAACAAAATGGATGTGTGTGTGTGTTCTCGTTTAACTATATTCGTGGGGTCCGAAAACCGGGAGTCCAGTATACTTGTGGGGTCCGACCAGCTTTGTGGGGCCAAAATGCTGGAGCCCACAAGGTTAAAGGTCTGTTTGAGGGTTAAGACTTGGTTTTAGGATTAGGGTTAGAATTAGGTTATGGTTAGGGTGAGGGTAAGGGTTAAGGTTAGGCATCTAGTGGTGATGGTTAAGGTTAGGGTAAGGGGCTAGGGAATGCATTATGTCAATGACGGGTCCCCACAAAGATAGTGCCACAAACCTGTGTGTGTGTGTGTCCCGACCAAGTGCGTTTACTTAAAGCGCTAAAGGAGACTTTTAGCGTCAATAAGAACAACAAAGGCACCTGACCAAGCGTCCATATTTTACGAGATGAGTGTGAGAACGTGTTGACTGGGCAGCTTCCAGGTATGAATGTGTGAATGTGATCAGGTCCTCGTTGCAAATGAGAAGTTGTTCTCAATCGACTTACCTGGATAAATAAAGGTTAAAAACAAATATTTGAGATGTGAGTTTATGTGCGCATATTTCATTTAGTTATTTACATATATACATATGCATATATATATATATATATATATATATATATATATATATATATATATATATATATATATATATATATATACAGTGCCTTGCGAAAGTATTCGGCCCCCTTGAACTTTTCGACCTTTTGCCACATTTCAGGCTTCAAACATAAAGATATAAAACTGTAATTTTTTGTGAAGAATCAACATCAAGTGGGACACAATCATGGAGTGGAACGAAAATTACAATTGCAATTGCAAAATGATTCAGCCCCCTTAAGTTAATGCTTTGTAGCGCCACCTTTTGCTGCGATTACAGCTGTGAGTCTCTTGGGGTATGTCTCTATCAGTTCTGCACATCGAGAGACTGACATTTTTGCCCATTCCTCCTTGCAAAACAGCTGGAGCTCAGTGAGGTTGGATGGAGAGCGTTTGTGAACAGCAGTTTTCAGTTCTTTCCACAGATTCTCGATTGGATTCAGGTCTGGACTTTGACTTGGCCATTCTAACACCTGGATATGTTTATTTGTGAACCATTCCATTGTAGATTTTGCTTTATGTTTTGGATCATTGTCTTGTTGGAAGACAAATCTCCGTCCCAGTCTCAGGTCTTTTGCAGACTCCATCAGGTTTTCTTCCAGAATGGTCCTGTATTTGGCTCCATCCATCTTCCCATCAATGTTAACCATCTTCCCTGTCCCTGCTGAAGAAAAGCAGGCCCAAACCATGATGCTGCCACCACCATGTTTGACAGTGGGGATGGTGTGTTCAGGGTGATGAGCTGTGTTGCTTTTACGCCAAACATAACGTTTTGCATTGTTG
>JAKRKW010000472.1:12500-15000 GCA_023566125.1 Zingel zingel | reverse complement strand
CCTCCCGTTAGCATCCCATTGACTGCCATTCATTCTGATGCTACCAAGCCATCCCCTCCCGTTAGCATCCCATTGACTGCCATTCATTCTGATGCTACCAAGCCATCAGCTCCCGTTAGCATCCCATTGACTCCCATTCATTTTGACGTCACTTTGACAGAGAATAACTTTACATCTGAAGCGTTTAAAGACTCTATTTGTCCGTTGATTATTTCTAAAGAAACACGACAATGTATAAAAGGCTCCATTACCTTGTAGCTCACGTTATGGCTCCGTAGCAGACGTTGTTATAAAAATAGGCTAACGATTGGGTCATAACCACGAGACTTACTGTCTCATAGTAGAGGAATTACCGTATAGTACAGGAGAAGCTCTCAGGCAGTTTGGACTTCCATTAGCTGTTTAAGTGTAATTACTAATGTTAACTATCATGTTAGTGATCAGTAATTAGCCTGTGCCTATGTTATCTCCTTACATATACCTACGCTCTCCGTCTCTGCTAGATTGGGAATGATTGAGATTTCTCTTGGCACAGCTACCAGAAGACTTCCAACTTTCAGACAGGTTGCTCACGTCACATCTACGTCTTCAAGCTCAGTTGGAGGCTGCTCAGTAACGCTCAGCCATCACCGGAAAAGAGCTTCTAACATCCTTCACTGGTCTCCGTCCAGAGACACGGGATCTGCTGGTCCATTCTTATATACTGTCTATGTTCCATCTCCCCCCCCACAATGTGTGCATTGTCCTGAGGTGAAAGAAAGACTGCTTTACGGCTCTATTATCGAGTTAATAGGCGTGTGTGTTCGTGTCAGCCGCTGTCCATTTCCTACGGTTCTGAAATGCAAACATTTTTTGACTACTTTTCTTTTCAAAGGCGTGCGCCCGTGAGCACCCACGGAGGAAAACATAAATAGGCGCCTTTGGTAAGGCTATAGCTGATGTTGTCTATATCGGTGACGTTTCATTTCCGGGATTGTTCAGATGTCGCTGGAAATTTCGGCCGGATGTCCGTCCCCTTCCTCTGTCTCTGTGTTGGCGTTCTAACCTCCGGTGGATGTGTGAGGACTATGGTTAACGTCTCCTCAGATCTCTGCAGGGTAAATCCAGACAGCTAGCTAGACTATCTGTCCAATCAGAGTTCTCTGTTGCACGACTAAAACAACTTTTGAACGTACACGTTGCACCAAAACAAGTTCCTTCCTGAGACTATTTAGCAGAGGCACCGTGGCTCCGTCCGGAGCTTAGCCCCGCCCACAATGATTGTGATTGGTTGTAAGCAAAATACAACAACAATGTTTTCGAATGTTGCAATGTGCAAATAGCACACATTTAAGATAAGATAAGATAAGATAGACGTTAGTAATCCCACACTGGGGAAAATCCTGTTATAGCAGCTCAAAAGAAAAACATTTGCACACATCAGAATAACACAAATACACATTAAGTAGACATAGGAGGAAAAATAGAATGAGGTATAATAATACTAGTAATAAAACAAACATATTTACACAATAAACACCCTTATATAAACATACAGTATATAAACACAGATATGCAGATGAATAGAGATGACATATTGCACAGTTGGAGGTAACACAGACTAATACATAATAAATATGCATAGTGCAGAATATTGTCCAGTGATGCTCATATTGCAGAAACAGCAGTGCTACATTATGATGGTATATGTATATATGATGATACATATGATGATATATGTGTTATATATGATGAGATAATGGCTCATTTGCATATTTAAACATAACTTGCAATACAAAAAAGAATTCGTTAATGTGACAAAATGGCGTTAACCCTTGTGTTGTCCTCCCGGGTCAAAAACTTTTTTCAACACTTGATTTTCGTCCCTTTTTCCGATTTTTTTTTTTAAACTTATGCTTTTAAAAATAGGCAACAAAAACGCAGACAAAATTGCCAAAATAGGCAACAAAAATGCCGACAAAATTGCCAAAATAGGTAACAAAAAGTCTGACAAAATTGCCAAAATAGGCAAAAAAAATGCCGACAAAATTGCCAAAATAGGCAACAAAAATGCCGACAAAAATGCCGACAAAATTGCCAAAATAGGCAACAAAAATGCCGACAAAAATGCCGACAAAATTGCCAAAAAAGGTAACAAAAAGTCTGACAAAATTGCCAAAATAGGTAACAAAAATGCCGACCAAATTGCCAAAAAAAGGCAACAAAAACGCCGACAAAATTGCCAAAAAAGCAAAAACTTCACTAACACCAACTCACTACCACTAGCTTTACTCTACCTTTTGGAATTCACGGCCAATAATCCTCGTGTAAATGCAGTTATACCTAATATTATATATATATATAATATATATATATATATATATATATATATATATATATATATATATATATATATATATATAATATTTGAGTTAAAAGAGCAGAAATGATGAATTATTTTGACTAATAGTTCAGATCAGAGGAACGTATGTTGAGTGGATGAGTTCAGGCAGGATACTCA
>JAKRKW010000471.1:0-24508 GCA_023566125.1 Zingel zingel | reverse complement strand
ATGCAAAAAAAAATGCAAAAAAAAATGCAAAAAAATGCAAAAAAATGCAAAAAAAATGCAAAAAAAATGCAAAAAAAAATGCAAAAAAAATGCAAAAAAATGCAAAAAAAATGCAAAAAAAATGCAAAAAAAAATTCAAAAAAATGCAAAAAAAATGCAAAAAAAAAATGCAAAAAAAAATGCAAAAAAAATGCAAAAAAATGCAAAAAAATTATGCAAAAAAATATGCAAAAAAAATGCAAAAAAATGCAAAAAAAATGCAAAAAAAATGCAAAAAAAATGCAAAAAAAAATGCAAAAAAAATGCAAAAAAATGCAAAAAAAATGCAAAAAAAATGCAAAAAAAAATGCAAAAAAATGCAAAAAAAATGCAAAAAAAATGCAAAAAAAATGCAAAAAAAATGCAAAAAAATGCAAAAAAATTATGCAAAAAAATATGCAAAAAAAATGCAAAAAAATGCAAAAAAAAATGCAAAAAAAAATGCAAAAAAAAATGCAAAAAAAAATGCAAAAAAATGCAAAAAAATGCAAAAAAAATGCAAAAAAAAATGCAAAAAAAATGCAAAAAAATGCAAAAAAAATGCAAAAAAAAATGCAAAAAAAAATGCAAAAAAATGCAAAAAAATGCAAAAAAAATGCAAAAAAAAATGCAAAAAAAAATGCAAAAAAATGCAAAAAAATTATGCAAAAAAATATGCAAAAAAAAATGCAAAAAAATGCAAAAAAATGCAAAAAAAATGCAAAAAAAATGCAAAAAAAATATGCAAAAAATATGCAAAAAAAATGCAAAAAAAATGCAAAAAAAAATGCAAAAAAAATGCAAAAAAATGCAAAAAATTATGCAAAAAAATATGCAAAAAAAATGCAAAAAAATGCAAAAAAATGCAAAAAAAATGCAAAAAAAATGCAAAAAAAAATGCAAAAAAATGCAAAAAAATGCAAAAAAAATGCAAAAAAAAAATGCAAAAAAAATGCAAAAAAATGCAAAAAAAAGCAAAAAAAAATGCAAAAAAATGCAAAAAAATGCAAAAAAAACCCACAAAAAATGCAAAAAAAATGCAAAAAAAAATGCAAAAAAATGCAAAAAAATGCAAAAAAAAATGCAAAAAAAAATGCAAAAAAAAATGCAAAAAAAATGCAAAAAAAATGCAAAAAAAATGCAAAAAAATGCAAAAAAAATGCAAAAAAAATGCAAAAAAAAAATGCAAAAAAATGCAAAAAAATGCAAAAAAATATGCAAAAAAAATGCAAAAAAATGCAAAAAAATGCAAAAAAAATGCAAAAAAAATGCAAAAAAAAATGCAAAAAAAATGCAAAAAAATCCAAAAAATGCCAAAAAAAATGCAAAAAAAAATGCAAAAAAATGCAAAAAAAATGCAAAAAAAAATGCAAAAAAAATGCAAAAAAAAATGCAAAAAAAATGCAAAAAAATGCAAAAAAAATGCAAAAAAAATGCAAAAAAAATGCAAAAAAAATGCAAAAAAAAATGCAAAAAAAATGCAAAAAAATGCAAAAAAAATGCAAAAAAAATGCAAAAAAAATGCAAAAAAAATGCAAAAAAATGCAAAAAAATGCAAAAAAAAATGCAAAAAAAATGCAAAAAAAATGCAAAAAAATGCAAAAAAAATGCAAAAAAATGCAAAAAAAATGCAAAAAAATGCAAAAAAAAAATGCAAAAAAAATGCAAAAAAATGCAAAAAAAAATGCAAAAAAAATGCAAAAAAATGCAAAAAAAATGCAAAAAAATGCAAAAAAAAATGCAAAAAAAATGCAAAAAAATGCAAAAAAAATGCAAAAAAATGCAAAAAAAAAAATGCAAAAAAAATGCAAAAAAATGCAAAAAAAATGCAAAAAAAATGCAAAAAAAAAATGCAAAAAAAATGCAAAAAAATGCAAAAAAAAATGCAAAAAAAATGCAAAAAAAAATGCAAAAAAATGCAAAAAAAACCCACAAAAAATGCAAAAAAAATGCAAAAAAAAATGCAAAAAAATGCAAAAAAAACCCACAAAAAATGCAAAAAAAATGCAAAAAAAAATGCAAAAAAAATGCAAAAAAAATGCAAAAAAAATGCAAAAAAAATGCAAAAAAAATGCAAAAAAAATGCAAAAAAATGCAAAAAAATGCAAAAAAAATGCAAAAAAATGCAAAAAAAATGCAAAAAAAATGCAAAAAAATGCAAAAAAAATGCAAAAAAAATGCAAAAAAAATGCAAAAAAATGCAAAAAAAATGCAAAAAAAAATGCAAAAAAAAATGCAAAAAAAATGCAAAAAAATGCAAAAAAAATGCAAAAAAAATGCAAAAAAAAATGCAAAAAAAATGCAAAAAAATGCAAAAAAAATGCAAAAAAAATGCAAAAAAAAATGCAAAAAAATGCAAAAAAATGCAAAAAAAATGCAAAAAAAAAATGCAAAAAAAATGCAAAAAAATTATGCAAAAAAATATGCAAAAAAATATGCAAAAAAAATGCAAAAAAATGCAAAAAAATGCAAAAAAAATGCAAAAAAAATGCAAAAAAAAATGCAAAAAAATGCAAAAAAATGCAAAAAAAATGCAAAAAAAAAATGCAAAAAAAATGCAAAAAAATGCAAAAAAAAGCAAAAAAAAATGCAAAAAAATGCAAAAAAAATGCAAAAAAATGCAAAAAAAATGCAAAAAAAATGCAAAAAAATGCAAAAAAAATGCAAAAAAATGCAAAAAAAAAAATGCAAAAAAAATGCAAAAAAATGCAAAAAAAAATGCAAAAAAAATGCAAAAAAATGCAAAAAAAATGCAAAAAAAATGCAAAAAAAAATGCAAAAAAATGCAAAAAAATGCAAAAAAAATGCAAAAAAAAAATGCAAAAAAAATGCAAAAAAATTATGCAAAAAAATATGCAAAAAAATATGCAAAAAAAATGCAAAAAAATGCAAAAAAATGCAAAAAAAATGCAAAAAAATGCAAAAAAATGCAAAAAAAATGCAAAAAAATGCAAAAAAAATGCAAAAAAATGCAAAAAAAAATGCAAAAAAATGCAAAAAAAATGCAAAAAAAAATGCAAAAAAATGCAAAAAAATTATGCAAAAAAATATGCAAAAAAAATGCAAAAAAATGCAAAAAAATGCAAAAAAAATGCAAAAAAAAATGCAAAAAAATGCAAAAAAAATGCAAAAAAATTATGCAAAAAAATATGCAAAAAAAATGCAAAAAAATGCAAAAAAATGCAAAAAAAATGCAAAAAAAATGCAAAAAAAATGCAAAAAAAATGCAAAAAAATCCAAAAAAATGCCAAAAAAATGCAAAAAAAATATGCAAAAAAAATGCAAAAAAATGCAAAAAAAATGCAAAAAAATGCAAAAAAAATGCAAAAAAATGCAAAAAAAATGCAAAAAAAAATGCAAAAAAATGCAAAAAAATTATGCAAAAAAATATGCAAAAAAAATGCAAAAAAATGCAAAAAAATGCAAAAAAAAATGCAAAAAAAATGCAAAAAAAAATGCAAAAAAAATGCAAAAAAATGCAAAAAAATGCAAAAAAAATGCAAAAAAAAATGCAAAAAAATGCAAAAAAATGCAAAAAAAATGCAAAAAAAAAATGCAAAAAAAATGCAAAAAAATTATGCAAAAAAATATGCAAAAAAATATGCAAAAAAAATGCAAAAAAATGCAAAAAAATGCAAAAAAAATGCAAAAAAAATGCAAAAAAAAATGCAAAAAAAATGCAAAAAAAATGCAAAAAAAATGCAAAAAAAAATGCAAAAAAAATGCAAAAAAATGCAAAAAAAAGCAAAAAAAAATGCAAAAAAATGCAAAAAAAATGCAAAAAAATGCAAAAAAAAATGCAAAAAAAATGCAAAAAAATGCAAAAAAAATGCAAAAAAATGCAAAAAAAAAATGCAAAAAAAATGCAAAAAAATGCAAAAAAAATGCAAAAAAATGCAAAAAAAATGCAAAAAAATGCAAAAAAAATGCAAAAAAATGCAAAAAAAATGCAAAAAAATGCAAAAAAAATGCAAAAAAATGCAAAAAAAATGCAAAAAAAAATGCAAAAAAATGCAAGAAAATTATGCAAAAAAATATGCAAAAAAAATGCAAAAAAAATGCAAAAAAATGCAAAAAAAATGCAAAAAAAATGCAAAAAAAAATGCAAAAAAAATGCAAAAAAATGCAAAAAAAATGCAAAAAAAATGCAAAAAAAAATGCAAAAAAATGCAAAAAAATGCAAAAAAAATGCAAAAAAAAAATGCAAAAAAAATGCAAAAAAATTATGCAAAAAAATATGCAAAAAAATATGCAAAAAAAATGCAAAAAAATGCAAAAAAATGCAAAAAAAATGCAAAAAAAATGCAAAAAAAAATGCAAAAAAATGCAAAAAAATGCAAAAAAAATGCAAAAAAAAAATGCAAAAAAAATGCAAAAAAATGCAAAAAAAAGCAAAAAAAAATGCAAAAAAATGCAAAAAAAATGCAAAAAAATGCAAAAAAAATGCAAAAAAAATGCAAAAAAATGCAAAAAAAATGCAAAAAAATGCAAAAAAAAAAATGCAAAAAAAATGCAAAAAAATGCAAAAAAAAATGCAAAAAAAATGCAAAAAAATGCAAAAAAAATGCAAAAAAAATGCAAAAAAAAATGCAAAAAAATGCAAAAAAATGCAAAAAAAATGCAAAAAAAAAATGCAAAAAAAATGCAAAAAAATTATGCAAAAAAATATGCAAAAAAATATGCAAAAAAAATGCAAAAAAATGCAAAAAAATGCAAAAAAAATGCAAAAAAATGCAAAAAAATGCAAAAAAAATGCAAAAAAATGCAAAAAAAATGCAAAAAAATGCAAAAAAATGCAAAAAAATGCAAAAAAAATGCAAAAAAAAATGCAAAAAAATGCAAAAAAATTATGCAAAAAAATATGCAAAAAAAATGCAAAAAAATGCAAAAAAATGCAAAAAAAATGCAAAAAAAAATGCAAAAAAATGCAAAAAAAATGCAAAAAAATTATGCAAAAAAATATGCAAAAAAAATGCAAAAAAATGCAAAAAAATGCAAAAAAAATGCAAAAAAAATGCAAAAAAAATGCAAAAAAAATGCAAAAAAATCCAAAAAAATGCCAAAAAAATGCAAAAAAAATATGCAAAAAAAATGCAAAAAAATGCAAAAAAAATGCAAAAAAATGCAAAAAAAATGCAAAAAAATGCAAAAAAAATGCAAAAAAAAATGCAAAAAAATGCAAAAAAATTATGCAAAAAAATATGCAAAAAAAATGCAAAAAAATGCAAAAAAAATGCAAAAAAAAATGCAAAAAAAATGCAAAAAAAAATGCAAAAAAAATGCAAAAAAATGCAAAAAAAATGCAAAAAAAATGCAAAAAAAAATGCAAAAAAATGCAAAAAAATGCAAAAAAAATGCAAAAAAAAAATGCAAAAAAAATGCAAAAAAATTATGCAAAAAAATATGCAAAAAAATATGCAAAAAAAATGCAAAAAAATGCAAAAAAATGCAAAAAAAATGCAAAAAAAATGCAAAAAAAAATGCAAAAAAATGCAAAAAAATGCAAAAAAAATGCAAAAAAAAAATGCAAAAAAAATGCAAAAAAATGCAAAAAAAAGCAAAAAAAAATGCAAAAAAATGCAAAAAAAATGCAAAAAAATGCAAAAAAAATGCAAAAAAAATGCAAAAAAATGCAAAAAAAATGCAAAAAAATGCAAAAAAAAAAATGCAAAAAAAATGCAAAAAAATGCAAAAAAAATGCAAAAAAATGCAAAAAAAATGCAAAAAAATGCAAAAAAAATGCAAAAAAATGCAAAAAAAATGCAAAAAAATGCAAAAAAAATGCAAAAAAATGCAAAAAAAAATGCAAAAAAAATGCAAAAAAATGCAAAAAAATTATGCAAAAAAATATGCAAAAAAAATGCAAAAAAATGCAAAAAAATGCAAAAAAAATGCAAAAAAAAATGCAAAAAAATGCAAAAAAAATGCAAAAAAATTATGCAAAAAAATATGCAAAAAAAATGCAAAAAAATGCAAAAAAATGCAAAAAAAATGCAAAAAAAATGCAAAAAAAATGCAAAAAAAATGCAAAAAAATCCAAAAAAATGCCAAAAAAATGCAAAAAAAATATGCAAAAAATATGCAAAAAAAATGCAAAAAAAATGCAAAAATATGCAAAAAAAATGCAAAAAAAAATGCAAAAAAAGCAAAAAATGCAAAAAAATGCAAAAAAACCCCACAAAAAATGCAAAAAAAATGCAAAAAAAAATGCAAAAAAAATGCAAAAAAAATGCAAAAAAAATGCAAAAAAATGCAAAAAAAAATGCAAAAAAAATGCAAAAAAAAAATGCAAAAAAAATGCAAAAAAATGCAAAAAAAATGCAAAAAAATGCAAAAAAAATGCAAAAAAAAATGCAAAAAAAAATGCAAAAAAAATGCAAAAAAATGCAAAAAAATTATGCAAAAAAATATGCAAAAAAAATGCAAAAAAATGCAAAAAAAATGCAAAAAAAATGCAAAAAAATGCAAAAAAATGCAAAAAATATGCAAAAAAAAATGCAAAAAAAATGCAAAAAAATGCAAAAAAATTATGCAAAAAAATATGCAAAAAAAATGCAAAAAAATGCAAAAAAATGCAAAAAAAAAATGCAAAAAAAATGCAAAAAAATGCAAAAAAAAATGCAAAAAAAATGCAAAAAAATGCAAAAAAAATGCAAAAAAATGCAAAAAAAATGCAAAAAAAATGCAAAAAAAAGCAAAAAAATGCAAAAAAAAATGCAAAAAAAATGCAAAAAAAATGCAAAAAAAAATGCAAAAAAAATGCAAAAAAATGCAAAAAAACCCCACAAAAAATGCAAAAAAAATGCAAAAAAAAATGCAAAAAAAAAATGCAAAAAAAATGCAAAAAAAATGCAAAAAAAATGCAAAAAAATGCAAAAAAAATGCAAAAAAAAATGCAAAAAAAATGCAAAAAAATGCAAAAAAATTATGCAAAAAAATATGCAAAAAAAATGCAAAAAAATGCAAAAAAAATGCAAAAAAAATGCAAAAAAATGCAAAAAAATGCAAAAAAAATGCAAAAAAAAATGCAAAAAAAATGCAAAAAAATGCAAAAAAATTATGCAAAAAAATATGCAAAAAAATGCAAAAAAAATGCAAAAAAATGCAAAAAAAAAATGCAAAAAAAATGCAAAAAAATGCAAAAAAAAATGCAAAAAAAATGCAAAAAAATGCAAAAAAAATGCAAAAAAATGCAAAAAAAATGCAAAAAAAATGCAAAAAAAAGCAAAAAAAATGCAAAAAAATGCAAAAAAAATGCAAAAAAAATGCAAAAAAAATGCAAAAAAAATGCAAAAAAATGCAAAAAAACCCCACAAAAAATGCAAAAAAAATGCAAAAAAAAATGCAAAAAAAAAATGCAAAAAAAATGCAAAAAAATGCAAAAAAAATGCAAAAAAATGCAAAAAAATGCAAAAAAAATGCAAAAAAAAATGCAAAAAAAATGCAAAAAAATGCAAAAAAATTATGCAAAAAAATATGCAAAAAAATGCAAAAAAATGCAAAAAAATGCAAAAAAAATGCAAAAAAAATGCAAAAAAAATGCAAAAAAAATGCAAAAAAATCCAAAAAAATGCCAAAAAAAATGCAAAAAAATATGCAAAAAATATGCAAAAAAAATGCAAAAAAAATGCAAAAAAATGCAAAAAAAATGCAAAAAAAATGCAAAAAAAATGCAAAAAAATCCAAAAAAATGCAAAAAAAATGCAAAAAAAATGCAAAAAAATATGCAAAAAAAATGCAAAAAAAATGCAAAAAAATGCAAAAAAAATGCAAAAAAATGCAAAAAAAATGCAAAAAAATGCAAAAAAATGCAAAAAAAAATGCAAAAAAATGCAAAAAAAAATGCAAAAAAAATGCAAAAAAATGCAAAAAAAATGCAAAAAAAATGCAAAAAAAAATGCAAAAAAAATGCAAAAAATGCAAAAAAAAAATGCAAAAAAATGCAAAAAAAATGCAAAAAAAAATGCAAAAAAAAATGCAAAAAAAATGCAAAAAATGCAAAAAAAATGCAAAAAAAATGCAAAAAAATGCAAAAAAATGCAAAAAAAAAATGCAAAAAAAATGCAAAAAAAATGCTAAAAAATGCAAAAAAAATGCAAAAAAAAAATGCAAAAAAAAATGCAAAAAAATGCAAAAAAAATGCAAAAAAAAATGCAAAAAAATGCAAAAAAAATGCAAAAAAATGCAAAAAAAAAATGCAAAAAAAAAGCAAAAAAAATCCAAAAAAATGCCAAAAAAAATGCAAAAAAAATATGCAAAAAATATGCAAAAAAAATGCAAAAAAAATGCAAAAAAATGCAAAAAAAATGCAAAAAAATGCAAAAAAAAATGCAAAAAAAAATGCAAAAAAATGCAAAAAAAATGCAAAAAAATGCAAAAAAAAATGCAAAAAAAATGCAAAAAAATGCAAAAAAAAATGCAAAAAAAATGCAAAAAAAAATGCAAAAAAAATGCAAAAAAATGCAAAAAAAATGCAAAAAAATGCAAAAAAAAATGCAAAAAAAATGCAAAAAAATGCAAAAAAAATGCAAAAAAATGCAAAAAAAATGCAAAAAAAATGCAAAAAAAAATGCAAAAAAAAGCAAAAAATGCAAAAAAATGCAAAAAAAATGCAAAAAAATGCAAAAAAAAAATGCAAAAAAAAATGCAAAAAAATGCAAAAAAATGCACAAAAAATGCAAAAAAAATGCAAAAAAAATGCAAAAAAAATGCAAAAAAATGCAAAAAAATGCAAAAAAAATGCAAAAAAAAATGCAAAAAAAATGCAAAAAAAATGCAAAAAAAATGCAAAAAAATGCAAAAAAAATGCAAAAAAAATGCAAAAAAATGCAAAAAAATGCAAAAAAAATGCAAAAAAATGCAAAAAAATGCAAAAAAAATGCAAAAAAATGCAAAAAAATGCAAAAAAAATGCAAAAAAAAATGCAAAAAAAATGCAAAAAAAATGCAAAAAAAATGCAAAAAAATGCAAAAAAATTATGCAAAAAAATATGCAAAAAAATGCAAAAAAATGCAAAAAAATGCAAAAAAAATGCAAAAAAAATGCAAAAAAATGCAAAAAAAATGCAAAAAAATGCAAAAAAAAATGCAAAAAAAATGCAAAAAAAATGCAAAAAAAATGCAAAAAAAAAATGCAAAAAAAAATGCAAAAAAATGCAAAAAAAATGCAAAAAAAATGCAAAAAAATGCAAAAAAAAATGCAAAAAAATGCAAAAAAAAAATGCAAAAAAAATGCAAAAAAATGCAAAAAAATGCAAAAAAAAATGCAAAAAAAATGCAAAAAAATGCAAAAAAAATGCAAAAAAATGCAAAAAAAAATGCAAAAAAAAGCAAAAAAAATGCAAAAAAAATGCAAAAAAATGCAAAAAAATGCAAAAAAAAATGCAAAAAAATGCAAAAAAATGCAAAAAAATTATGCAAAAAAATGCAAAAAAATGCAAAAAAAATGCAAAAAAAATGCAAAAAAAAATGCAAAAAAAATGAAAAAAAAATGCAAAAAAATGCAAAAAAAAATGCAAATAAAATGCAAAAAAAAATGCAAAAAAAAATGCAAAAAAAATGCAAAAAAAATGCAAAAAAATGCAAAAAAAAATGCAAAAAAAATGCAAAAAAATGCAAAAAAAATGCAAAAAAAAATGCAAAAAAAAATGCAAAAAAAATGCAAAAAAATGCAAAAAAAATGCAAAAAAAAAAATGCAAAAAAAAATGCAAAAAAATGCAAAAAAAATGCAAAAAAAAATGCAAAAAAATGCAAAAAAAATGCAAAAAAATGCAAAAAAAAAATGCAAAAAAATGCAAAAAAATGCAAAAAAATGCAAAAAAAAATGCAAAAAAAAATGCAAAAAAATACAAAAAAATGCAAAAAAATGCAAAAAAAATATGCAAAAAAATATGCAAAAAAAATGCAAAAAAAATGCAAAAAAATGCAAAAAAAATGCAAAAAAATGCAAAAAAAAATGCAAAAAAAATGCAAAAAAATGCAAAAAAAATGCAAAAAAATGCAAAAAAAATGCAAAAAAATGCAAAAAAATGCAAAAAAAATGCAAAAAAAATGCAAAAAAAAAATGCAAAAAAAATGCAAAAAAATGCAAAAAAAAATGCAAAAAAATGCAAAAAAAATGCAAAAAAAAATGCAAAAAAATGCAAAAAAATTATGCAAAAAAATATGCAAAAAAAATGCAAAAAAATGCAAAAAAATGCAAAAAAATGCAAAAAAATGCAAAAAAAATGCAAAAAAAAATGCAAAAAAAATCCAAAAAAATGCCAAAAAATTATGCAAAAAAATATGCAAAAAATATGCAAAAAGAATGCAAAAAAAATGCAAAAAAATGCAAAAAAAATGCAAAAAAATTATGCAAAAAAATATGCAAAAAAAATGCAAAAAAATGCAAAAAAATGCAAAAAAAATGCAAAAAAAATGCAAAAAAAATGCAAAAAAATGCAAAAAAATCCAAAAAAATGCCAAAAAAAATGCAAAAAAATATGCAAAAAATATGCAAAAAAAATGCAAAAAAAATGCAAAAAAATTATGCAAAAAAATATGCAAAAAAATGCAAAAAAATGCAAAAAAATGCAAAAAAAATGCAAAAAAAATGCAAAAAAAATGCAAAAAAAATGCAAAAAAATCCAAAAAAATGCCAAAAAAAATGCAAAAAAATATGCAAAAAATATGCAAAAAAAATGCAAAAAAATGCAAAAAAATTATGCAAAAAATTATGCAAAAAAAATGCAAAAAAAATGCAAAAAAATCCAAAAAAATGCAAAAAAAAATGCAAAAAAATATGCAAAAAATATGCAAAAAAAATGCAAAAAAAATGCAAAAAAAATGCAAAAAAAAATGCAAAAAAAATGCAAAAAAAATGCAAAAAAAAATGCTAAAAAATGCAAAAAAATGCAAAAAAAAATGCAAAAAAAAATGCAAAAAAAATGCAAAAAAATGCAAAAAAAATGCAAAAAAAATGCAAAAAAAAATGCAAAAAAAATGCTAAAAAATGCTAAAAAAAATGCAAAAAAAAAATGCAAAAAAAAATGCAAAAAAATGCAAAAAAAATGCAAAAAAAAATGCAAAAAAATGCAAAAAAAAAAGCAAAAAAATGCAAAAAAAAAATGCAAAAAAAATGCAAAAAAATGCAAAAAAATGCCAAAAAAATGCAAAAAAAATATGCAAAAAATATGCAAAAAAAATGCAAAAAAATGCAAAAAAAAATGCAAAAAAAAATGCAAAAAAAAATGCAAAAAAATGCAAAAAAAATGCAAAAAAAAAATGCAAAAAAAATGCAAAAAAATGCAAAAAAAATGCAAAAAAAATGCAAAAAAAAATGCAAAAAAAATGCAAAAAAATGCAAAAAAAATGCAAAAAAATGCAAAAAAAATGCAAAAAAAAATGCAAAAAAAAAAGCAAAAAAAATGCAAAAAAAATGCAAAAAAAATGCAAAAAAAATGCAAAAAAAATGCAAAAAAAATGCAAAAAATGCAAAAAAAATGCAAAAAAAAAATGCAAAAAAAAATGCAAAAAAAAAAATGCAAAAAAAATGCAAAAAAATGCAAAAAAAAATGCAAAAAAAATGCAAAAAAATGCAAAAAAAATGCAAAAAAATGCAAAAAAAACCCACAAAAAATGCAAAAAAAAAATGCAAAAAAACCCACAAAAAAATGCAAAAAAACCCACAAAAAATGCAAAAAAACCCACAAAAAATGCAAAAAAAATGCAAAAAAAATGCAAAAAAAATGCAAAAAAACCCACAAAAAATGCAAAAAAAATGCAAAAAACCCACAAAAAAATGCAAAAAAACCCACAAAAAAATGCAAAAAAATGCAAAAAAAAATGCAAAAAAATGCAAAAAAAATGCAAAAAAATTATGCAAAAAAATATGCAAAAAAATGCAAAAAAATGCAAAAAAATGCAAAAAAAATGCAAAAAAAATGCAAAAAAAATGCAAAAAAAATGCAAAAAAATCCAAAAAAATGCCAAAAAAAATGCAAAAAAATATGCAAAAAATATGCAAAAAAAATGCAAAAAATGCAAAAAAATTATGCAAAAAATTATGCAAAAAAAATGCAAAAAAAATGCAAAAAAATCCAAAAAAATGCAAAAAAAAATGCAAAAAAATATGCAAAAAATATGCAAAAAAAATGCAAAAAAAATGCAAAAAAAATGCAAAAAAAAATGCAAAAAAAATGCAAAAAAAATGCAAAAAAAAATGCTAAAAAATGCAAAAAAATGCAAAAAAAATGCAAAAAAAAATGCAAAAAAAATGCAAAAAAATGCAAAAAAAATGCAAAAAAAATGCAAAAAAAAATGCAAAAAAAATGCTAAAAAATGCTAAAAAAAATGCAAAAAAAAAATGCAAAAAAAAATGCAAAAAAATGCAAAAAAAATGCAAAAAAAAATGCAAAAAAATGCAAAAAAAAAAGCAAAAAAATGCAAAAAAAAAATGCAAAAAAAATGCAAAAAAATGCAAAAAAATGCCAAAAAAAATGCAAAAAAAATATGCAAAAAATATGCAAAAAAAATGCAAAAAAATGCAAAAAAAAATGCAAAAAAAAATGCAAAAAAAAATGCAAAAAAATGCAAAAAAAATGCAAAAAAAAAATGCAAAAAAAATGCAAAAAAATGCAAAAAAAATGCAAAAAAAATGCAAAAAAAAATGCAAAAAAAATGCAAAAAAATGCAAAAAAAATGCAAAAAAATGCAAAAAAAATGCAAAAAAAAATGCAAAAAAAAAAGCAAAAAAAATGCAAAAAAAATGCAAAAAAAATGCAAAAAAAATGCAAAAAAAATGCAAAAAAAATGCAAAAAATGCAAAAAAAATGCAAAAAAAAAATGCAAAAAAAAATGCAAAAAAAAAATGCAAAAAAAATGCAAAAAAATGCAAAAAAAAATGCAAAAAAAATGCAAAAAAATGCAAAAAAAATGCAAAAAAATGCAAAAAAAACCCACAAAAAATGCAAAAAAAAAATGCAAAAAAACCCACAAAAAAATGCAAAAAAACCCACAAAAAATGCAAAAAAACCCACAAAAAATGCAAAAAAAATGCAAAAAAAATGCAAAAAAAATGCAAAAAAACCCACAAAAAATGCAAAAAAAATGCAAAAAACCCACAAAAAAATGCAAAAAAACCCACAAAAAAATGCAAAAAAATGCAAAAAAAAATGCAAAAAAATGCAAAAAAACCCACAAAAAAATGCAAAAAAAAATGCAAAAAAACACAAAAAAATGCAAAAAAAAATGCAAAAAAATGCAAAAAAACCCACAAAAAAATGCAAAAAAAAATGCAAAAAAACACAAAAAAATGCAAAAAAACCCACAAAAAATGCAAAAAAAAATGCAAAAAAAACCCACAAAAAAATGCAAAAAAACCCACAAAAAATGCAAAAAAAAAAGCAAAAAAATGCAAAAAAAATGCAAAAAACCCCACAAAAAATGCAAAAAAAATGCAAAAAAACCCACAAAAAATGCAAAAAACCCCACAAAAAATGCAAAAAAAATGCAAAAAAAATGCAAAAAACCCCACAAAAAATGCAAAAAAAATGCAAAAAAACCCACAAAAAATGCAAAAAAATGCAAAAAAAATGCAAAAAAAATGCAAAAAAAATGCAAAAAAAATGCAAAAAAAATGCAAAAAACCCCACAAAAATGCAAAAAAAATGCAAAAAAAATCCAAAAAAACCACAAAAAATGCAAAAAAAATGCAAAAAAAACCCACAAAAAAATGCAAAAAAACCCAAAAAAAAATGCAAAAAAAAATGCAAAAAACCCCACAAAAAATGCAAAAAAAATGCAAAAAAAAATGCAAAAAAAATGCAAAAAAATGCAAAAAAAAATGCAAAAAAAAAATGCAAAAAAAATGCAAAAAAATGCAAAAAAAAATGCAAAAAAATGCAAAAAAAATGCAAAAAAAATGCAAAAAAAATGCAAAAAAAATGCAAAAAAATGCAAAAAAATTATGCAAAAAAATATGCAAAAAAAATGCAAAAAAATGCAAAAAAATGCAAAAAAAATGCAAAAAAAATGCAAAAAAAATGCAAAAAAAATCCAAAAAAATGCCAAAAAAAATGCAAAAAAATATGCAAAAAATATGCAAAAAAAATGCAAAAAAAATGCAAAAAAATGCAAAAAAAATGCAAAAAAATGCAAAAAAAAATGCAAAAAAATGCAAAAAAATGCAAAAAAAATGCAAAAAAATGCAAAAAAAAAATGCAAAAAAATGCAAAAAAATGCAAAAAAAATGCAAAAAAAATGCAAAAAAAAATGCAAAAAAAATGCAAAAAAATGCAAAAAAAAATGCAAAAAAATGCAAAAAAAATGCAAAAAAAAATGCAAAAAAAATTGCAAAAAAAATGCAAAAAAATGCAAAAAAACCCCACAAAAAATGCAAAAAAAATGCAAAAAAAAATGCAAAAAAAATGCAAAAAAATGCAAAAAAAATGCAAAAAAAAAATGCAAAAAAAATGCAAAAAAATGCAAAAAAAATGCAAAAAAATGCAAAAAAAATGCAAAAAAAATGCAAAAAAAAATGCAAAAAAAATGCAAAAAAATGCAAAAAAATTATGCAAAAAAATATGCAAAAAAAATGCAAAAAAATGCAAAAAAATGCAAAAAAAATGCAAAAAAAATGCAAAAAAAATGCAAAAAAATCCAAAAAAATGCCAAAAAAAATGCAAAAAAATATGCAAAAAATATGCAAAAAAAATGCAAAAAAAATGCAAAAAAATGCAAAAAAAATGCAAAAAAATGCAAAAAAAAATGCAAAAAAATGCAAAAAAATGCAAAAAAAATGCAAAAAAATGCAAAAAAAAAATGCAAAAAAATGCAAAAAAATGCAAAAAAAATGCAAAAAAAAAGCAAAAAAAAAATGCAAAAAAAAATGCAAAAAAATGCAAAAAAAATGCAAAAAAAAATGCAAAAAAATGCAAAAAAAATGCAAAAAAATGCAAAAAAAAAATGCAAAAAAAATGCAAAAAAATCCAAAAAAATGCCAAAAAAAATGCAAAAAAAATATGCAAAAAATATGCAAAAAAAATGCAAAAAAAATGCAAAAAAATGCAAAAAAAAATGCAAAAAAATGCAAAAAAAAATGCAAAAAAAAATGCAAAAAAATGCAAAAAAAATGCAAAAAAATGCAAAAAAAAAATGCAAAAAAAATGCAAAAAAATGCAAAAAAAATGCAAAAAAAATGCAAAAAAAAATGCAAAAAAAAAATGCAAAAAAAAATGCAAAAAAATGCAAAAAAAATGCAAAAAAAAATGCAAAAAAATGCAAAAAAAAAGCAAAAAAATGCAAAAAAAAAATGCAAAAAAAATGCAAAAAAATCCAAAAAAATGCCAAAAAAAATGCAAAAAAAATATGCAAAAAATATGCAAAAAAAAATGCAAAAAAAATGCAAAAAAATGCAAAAAAAAATGCAAAAAAATGCAAAAAAAAATGCAAAAAAAAAATGCAAAAAAATGCAAAAAAAATGCAAAAAAAAAATGCAAAAAAAATGCAAAAAAATGCAAAAAAAATGCAAAAAAAATGCAAAAAAAAATGCAAAAAAAATGCAAAAAAATGCAAAAAAAATGCAAAAAAATGCAAAAAAAATGCAAAAAAAAATGCAAAAAAAAAAGCAAAAAAAATGCAAAAAAATGCAAAAAAATGCAAAAAAAATGCAAAAAAAAATGCAAAAAAAATGCAAAAAAATGCAAAAAAAATGCAAAAAAAAAATGCAAAAAAAAATGCAAAAAAATGCAAAAAAAATGCAAAAAAAAAGCAAAAAAAATGCAAAAAAATGCAAAAAAATGCAAAAAAAAAATGCAAAAAAAATGCAAAAAAATGCAAAAAAAAATGCAAAAAAAATGCTAAAAAATGCAAAAAAAATGCAAAAAAATGCAAAAAAAAATGCAAAAAAAATGCAAAAAAAAATGCAAAAAAAAGCAAAAAAATGCAAAAAAATGCAAAAAAAATGCAAAAAAAATGCAAAAAAAAATGCAAAAAAAATGCAAAAAAATGCAAAAAAACCCCACAAAAAATGCAAAAAAAATGCAAAAAAAAAATGCAAAAAAAATGCAAAAAAATGCAAAAAAAAATGCAAAAAAAAAATGCAAAAAAAATGCAAAAAAATGCAAAAAAAATGCAAAAAAAATGCAAAAAAAATGCAAAAAAAATGCAAAAAAAAATGCAAAAAAAATGCAAAAAAATGCAAAAAAATTATGCAAAAAAATATGCAAAAAAAATGCAAAAAAATGCAAAAAAATGCAAAAAAAATGCAAAAAAAATGCAAAAAAAATGCAAAAAAAATGCAAAAAAATCCAAAAAAATGCCAAAAAAAATGCAAAAAAATATGCAAAAAATATGCAAAAAAAATGCAAAAAAAATGCAAAAAAATGCAAAAAAAATGCAAAAAAATGCAAAAAAAAATGCAAAAAAATGCAAAAAAATGCAAAAAAAATGCAAAAAAATGCAAAAAAAAAATGCAAAAAAATGCAAAAAAATGCAAAAAAAATGCAAAAAAAATGCAAAAAAAAATGCAAAAAAAATGCAAAAAAATGCAAAAAAAAATGCAAAAAAATGCAAAAAAAATGCAAAAAAAAATGCAAAAAAAAATGCAAAAAAAATGCAAAAAAATGCAAAAAAAATGCAAAAAAAATGCAAAAAAAAATGCAAAAAAATGCAAAAAAATGCAAAAAAAAATGCAAAAAAAAATGCAAAAAAAAATGCAAAAAAATGCAAAAAAAATGCAAAAAAAAATGCAAAAAAATGCAAAAAAAATGCAAAAAAATGCAAAAAAAAAATGCAAAAAAAATGCAAAAAAATCCAAAAAAATGCCAAAAAAAATGCAAAAAAAATATGCAAAAAATATGCAAAAAAAATGCAAAAAAAATGCAAAAAAATGCAAAAAAAAATGCAAAAAAATGCAAAAAAAAATGCAAAAAAAATGCAAAAAAAATGCAAAAAAAATGCAAAAAATGCAAAAAAAATGCAAAAAAAAAATGCAAAAAAAAATGCAAAAAAATGCAAAAAAAATGCAAAAAAAAAGCAAAAAAATGCAAAAAAATGCAAAAAAATGCAAAAAAAAAATGCAAAAAAAATGCAAAAAAATGCAAAAAAAAATGCAAAAAAAATGCAAAAAAATGCAAAAAAAATGCAAAAAAATGCAAAAAAAATGCAAAAAAAATGCAAAAAAAAATGCAAAAAAAAGCAAAAAAATGCAAAAAAATGCAAAAAAAATGCAAAAAAATGCAAAAAAATGCAAAAAAAATGCAAAAAAAAATGCAAAAAAAATGCAAAAAAATGCAAAAAAAATGCAAAAAAAAAATGCAAAAAAAAATGCAAAAAAATGCAAAAAAAATGCAAAAAAAAAGCAAAAAAATGCAAAAAAATGCAAAAAAATGCAAAAAAAAAATGCAAAAAAAATGCAAAAAAATGCAAAAAAAAATGCAAAAAAAATGCTAAAAAATGCAAAAAAAATGCAAAAAAATGCAAAAAAAATGCAAAAAAAATGCAAAAAAAAATGCAAAAAAAAGCAAAAAAATGCAAAAAAATGCAAAAAAAATGCAAAAAAAATGCAAAAAAAAATGCAAAAAAAATGCAAAAAAATGCAAAAAAACCCCACAAAAAATGCAAAAAAAATGCAAAAAAAAAATGCAAAAAAAATGCAAAAAAATGCAAAAAAAAATGCAAAAAAAAAATGCAAAAAAAATGCAAAAAAATGCAAAAAAAATGCAAAAAAATGCAAAAAAAATGCAAAAAAAATGCAAAAAAAAATGCAAAAAAAATGCAATTATGCAAAAAAATATGCAAAAAAAATGCAAAAAATGAATGAAATGCAAAAAAAAATGCAAAAAAATGCAAAAAAAATGCAAAAAAAAATGCAAAAAAAATTGCAAAAAAAATGCAAAAAAATGCAAAAAAACCCCACAAAAAATGCAAAAAAAATGCAAAAAAAAATGCAAAAAAAATGCAAAAAAATGCAAAAAAAAATGCAAAAAAAAAATGCAAAAAAAATGCAAAAAAATGCAAAAAAAATGCAAAAAAATGCAAAAAAAATGCAAAAAAAATGCAAAAAAAAATGCAAAAAAAATGCAAAAAAATGCAAAAAAATTATGCAAAAAAATATGCAAAAAAAATGCAAAAAAATGCAAAAAAATGCAAAAAAAATGCAAAAAAAATGCAAAAAAAATGCAAAAAAATCCAAAAAAATGCCAAAAAAAATGCAAAAAAATATGCAAAAAATATGCAAAAAAAATGCAAAAAAAATGCAAAAAAATGCAAAAAAAATGCAAAAAAATGCAAAAAAAAATGCAAAAAAATGCAAAAAAATGCAAAAAAAATGCAAAAAAATGCAAAAAAAAAATGCAAAAAAATGCAAAAAAATGCAAAAAAAATGCAAAAAAAATGCAAAAAAACAGCAAAAAAAAAATGCAAAAAAAAATGCAAAAAAATGCAAAAAAAATGCAAAAAAAAATGCAAAAAAATGCAAAAAAAATGCAAAAAAATGCAAAAAAAAAATGCAAAAAAAATGCAAAAAAATCCAAAAAAATGCCAAAAAAAATGCAAAAAAAATATGCAAAAAATATGCAAAAAAAATGCAAAAAAAATGCAAAAAAATGCAAAAAAAAATGCAAAAAAATGCAAAAAAAAATGCAAAAAAAAATGCAAAAAAATGCAAAAAAAATGCAAAAAAATGCAAAAAAAAAATGCAAAAAAAATGCAAAAAAATGCAAAAAAAAATGCAAAAAAAATGCAAAAAAAAATGCAAAAAAAAAATGCAAAAAAAAATGCAAAAAAATGCAAAAAAAATGCAAAAAAAAATGCAAAAAAATGCAAAAAAAAAGCAAAAAAATGCAAAAAAAAAATGCAAAAAAAATGCAAAAAAATCCAAAAAAATGCCAAAAAAAATGCAAAAAAAATATGCAAAAAATATGCAAAAAAAATGCAAAAAAAATGCAAAAAAATGCAAAAAAAAATGCAAAAAAATGCAAAAAAAAATGCAAAAAAAAAATGCAAAAAAATGCAAAAAAAATGCAAAAAAAAAATGCAAAAAAAATGCAAAAAAATGCAAAAAAATGCAAAAAAAATGCAAAAAAAAATGCAAAAAAAAATGCAAAAAAATGCAAAAAAAAATGCAAAAAAATGCAAAAAAAATGCAAAAAAAAATGCAAAAAAAAAGCAAAAAAAATGCAAAAAAATGCAAAAAAATGCAAAAAAAATGCAAAAAAAAATGCAAAAAAAATGCAAAAAAATGCAAAAAAATGCAAAAAAAAAATGCAAAAAAAAATGCAAAAAAATGCAAAAAAAATGCAAAAAAAAAGCAAAAAAATGCAAAAAAATGCAAAAAAATGCAAAAAAAAAATGCAAAAAAAATGCAAAAAAATGCAAAAAAAAATGCAAAAAAAATGCAAAAAAATGCAAAAAAAATGCAAAAAAATGCAAAAAAAATGCAAAAAAAAAGCAAAAAAAAATGCAAAAAAAAGCAAAAAAATGCAAAAAAATGCAAAAAAAATGCAAAAAAAATGCAAAAAAAAATGCAAAAAAAATGCAAAAAAATGCAAAAAAACCCCACAAAAAATGCAAAAAAAATGCAAAAAAAAAATGCAAAAAAAATGCAAAAAAATGCAAAAAAAAATGCAAAAAAAAAATGCAAAAAAAATGCAAAAAAATGCAAAAAAAATGCAAAAAAATGCAAAAAAAATGCAAAAAAAATGCAAAAAAAAAATGCAAAAAAAATGCAAAAAAATGCAAAAAAATTATGCAAAAAAATATGCAAAAAAAATGCAATAAAATGCAAAAAAATGCAAAAAAAAATGCAAAAAAAATGCAAAAAAAATGCAAAAAAAATGCAAAAAAATCCAAAAAAAAATGCAAAAAAAATGCAAAAAAATGCAAAAAAAATGCAAAAAAATGCAAAAAAATGCAAAAAAAATGCAAAAAAAATGCAAAAAAAAATGCAAAAAAAATGCAAAAAAATGCAAAAAAAATGCAAAAAAAAAATGCAAAAAAAAATGCAAAAAAATGCAAAAAAAATGCAAAAAAAAAAGCAAAAAAATGCAAAAAAATGCAAAAAAATGCAAAAAAAAAATGCAAAAAAATGCAAAAAAATGCAAAAAAAAATGCAAAAAAAATGCAAAAAAATGCAAAAAAAATGCAAAAAAATGCAAAAAAAATGCAAAAAAAATGCAAAAAAAAATGCAAAAAAAATGCAAAAAAATGCAAAAAAAAAATGCAAAAAAAATGCAAAAAAATCCAAAAAAATGCCAAAAAAAATGCAAAAAAAATATGCAAAAAATATGCAAAAAAAATGCAAAAAAAATGCAAAAAAAATGCAAAAAAAAATGCAAAAAAATGCAAAAAAAAATGCAAAAAAAAATGCAAAAAAATGCAAAAAAAATGCAAAAAAATGCAAAAAAAAATGCAAAAAAATGCAAAAAAATGCAAAAAAAATGCAAAAAAAATGCAAAAAAAAATGCAAAAAAAATGCAAAAAAATGCAAAAAAAATGCAAAAAAATGCAAAAAAAATGCAAAAAAAAATGCAAAAAAAAATGCAAAAAAATGCAAAAAAATGCAAAAAAAATGCAAAAAAAATGCAAAAAAAAATGCAAAAAAAATGCAAAAAAATGCAAAAAAAATGCAAAAAAAAAATGCAAAAAAAAATGCAAAAAAATGCAAAAAAAATGCAAAAAAAAAAGCAAAAAAATGCAAAAAAATGCAAAAAAATGCAAAAAAAAAATGCAAAAAAATGCAAAAAAAATGCAAAAAAAATGCAAAAAAATGCAAAAAAAATGCAAAAAAATGCAAAAAAAAAATGCAAAAAAATGCAAAAAAACCCCACAAAAAATGCAAAAAAAATGCAAAAAAAAATGCAAAAAAATGCAAAAAAATGCAAAAAAAAATGCAAAAAAAATGCAAAAAAATGCAAAAAAAATGCAAAAAAAATGCAAAAAAAATGCAAAAAAAATGCAAAAAAAAATGCAAAAAAAAATGCAAAAAAATGCAAAAAAACCCCACAAAAAATGCAAAAAA
This sequence comes from Zingel zingel, assembly GCA_023566125.1. Taxonomy (NCBI): domain Eukaryota; kingdom Metazoa; phylum Chordata; class Actinopteri; order Perciformes; family Percidae; genus Zingel; species Zingel zingel. The sequence continues at coordinate 3,492 of JAKRKW010000471.1, read as the reverse complement.
AATGCAAAAAAAAATGCAAAAAAATGCAAAAAAATGCAAAAAAAAATGCAAAAAAAATGCAAAAAAATGCAAAAAAAATGCAAAAAAAATGCAAAAAAAATGCAAAAAAATGCAAAAAAAAATGCAAAAAAAATGCAAAAAAAAAATGCAAAAAAAATGCAAAAAAATGCAAAAAAAATGCAAAAAAAAATGCAAAAAAAATGCAAAAAAAAAATGCAAAAAAAAATGCAAAAAAATGCAAAAAAAATGCAAAAAAAATGCAAAAAAATGCAAAAAAAATGCAAAAAAATGCAAAAAAAAAATGCAAAAAAAATGCAAAAAAATGCAAAAAAATGCAAAAAAAAATGCAAAAAAAAATGCAAAAAAATGCAAAAAAATGCAAAAAAAATGCAAAAAAATGCAAAAAAAAATGCAAAAAAAAATGCAAAAAAATGCAAAAAAATGCAAAAAAATGCAAAAAAAATGCAAAAAAAATGCAAAAAAAAATGCAAAAAAAATGCAAAAAAATGCAAAAAAAATGCAAAAAAAAAATGCAAAAAAAAATGCAAAAAAAATGCAAAAAAAATGCAAAAAAAAAATGCAAAAAAATTGCAAAAAAATGCAAAAAAAAAATGCAAAAAAAATGCAAAAAAATGCAAAAAAAATTGCAAAAAAAATGCAAAAAAATGCAAAAAAAATGCAAAAAAATGCAAAAAAATGCAAAAAAAATGCAAAAAAAATGCAAAAAAAATGCAAAAAAATTATGCAAAAAAATTATGCAAAAAAATATGCAAAAAAAATGCAAAAAAATGCAAAAAAATGCAAAAAATGCAAAAAAAATGCAAAAAAAATGCAAAAAAAATGCAAAAAAATGCAAAAAAAAATGCAAAAAAAAATGCAAAAAAAATGCAAAAAAAAATGCAAAAAAAAATGCAAAAAAATATGCAAAAAAAATGCAAAAAAAAAGCAAAAAAATGCAAAAAAAATGCAAAAAAATGCAAAAAAAAATGCAAAAAAAATGCAAAAAAATGCAAAAAAAAATGCAAAAAAAATGCAAAAAAATGCAAAAAAAATGCAAAAAAATGCAAAAAAATGCAAAAAAAATGCAAAAAAAGCAAAAAATGCAAAAAAAATGCAAAAAAATGCAAAAAAATGCAAAAAAAATGCAAAAAAGCAAATGCAAAAAAAATGCAAAAAAATGCAAAAAAAATGCAAAAAAAATGCAAAAAAATGCAAAAAAAAAATGCAAAAAAAATGCAAAAAAAATGCAAAAAAAATGCAAAAAAATGCAAAAAAAAATGCAAAAAAAAAATGCAAAAAAAATGCAAAAAAATGCAAAAAAAATGCAAAAAAATGCAAAAAAAATGCAAAAAAAATGCAAAAAAAAATGCAAAAAAATGCAAAAAAATGCAAAAAATTATGCAAAAAAATATGCAAAAAAAATGCAAAAAAATGCAAAAAAATGCAAAAAAAATGCAAAAAAAATGCAAAAAAAATGCAAAAAAAATGCAAAAAAATCCAAAAAAATGCCAAAAAAAATGCAAAAAAATATGCAAAAAATATGCAAAAAAAATGCAAAAAAAATGCAAAAAAATGCAAAAAAAATGCAAAAAAATGCAAAAAAAAATGCAAAAAAATGCAAAAAAATGCAAAAAAAATGCAAAAAAATGCAAAAAAAAAATGCAAAAAAATGCAAAAAAAAATGCAAAAAAAATGCAAAAAAATGCAAAAAAAATGCAAAAAAAAATGCAAAAAAAAATGCAAAAAAATGCAAAAAAAATGCAAAAAAAAATGCAAAAAAATGCAAAAAAAATGCAAAAAAATGCAAAAAAAAAATGCAAAAAAAATGCAAAAAAATCCAAAAAAATGCCAAAAAAAATGCAAAAAAAATATGCAAAAAATATGCAAAAAAAATGCAAAAAAAATGCAAAAAAATGCAAAAAAAAATGCAAAAAAATGCAAAAAAAAATGCAAAAAAAAATGCAAAAAAATGCAAAAAAAATGCAAAAAAATGCAAAAAAAAAATGCAAAAAAAATGCAAAAAAATGCAAAAAAAATGCAAAAAAAATGCAAAAAAAAATGCAAAAAAAATGCAAAAAAATGCAAAAAAAATGCAAAAAAATGCAAAAAAAATGCAAAAAAAAAATGCAAAAAAAAATGCAAAAAAATGCAAAAAAATGCAAAAAAAATGCAAAAAAAATGCAAAAAAAAATGCAAAAAAAATGCAAAAAAATGCAAAAAAAATGCAAAAAAAAAAATGCAAAAAAAAATGCAAAAAAATGCAAAAAAACCCCACAAAAAATGCAAAAAAATGCAAAAAAAAATGCAAAAAAATGCAAAAAAATGCAAAAAAAAATGCAAAAAAAAATGCAAAAAAAATGCAAAAAAAATGCAAAAAAAATGCAAAAAAATGCAAAAAAAAATGCAAAAAAAATGCAAAAAAAAAATGCAAAAAAAATGCAAAAAAATGCAAAAAAAATGCAAAAAAAAATGCAAAAAAAAATGCAAAAAAATGCAAAAAAAATGCAAAAAAATGCAAAAAAAATGCAAAAAAATGCAAAAAAAAAATGCAAAAAAATGCAAAAAAATGCAAAAAAAAAATGCAAAAAAAATGCAAAAAAATGCAAAAAAAATTGCAAAAAAAAGCAAAAAAAATGCAAAAAAATGCAAAAAAAAATGCAAAAAAAATGCAAAAAAATGCAAAAAAAATGCAAAAAAAAATGCAAAAAAAAATGCAAAAAAATGCAAAAAAATTATGCAAAAAAATATGCAAAAAAAATGCAAAAAAATGCAAAAAAATGCAAAAAAATGCAAAAAAATGCAAAAAAAATGCAAAAAAAAATGCAAAAAAAATGCAAAAAAATGCAAAAAAAATGCAAAAAAAAATGCAAAAAAAAATGCAAAAAAATGCAAAAAAAATGCAAAAAAAATGCAAAAAAATGCAAAAAAAATGCAAAAAAATGCAAAAAAAAAAATGCAAAAAAAATGCAAAAAAATGCAAAAAAATGCAAAAAAAAATGCAAAAAAAATGCAAAAAAATGCAAAAAAAATGCAAAAAATGCAAAAAAAATGCAAAAAAAATGCAAAAAAAAATGCAAAAAAAAGCAAAAAAATGCAAAAAAATGCAAAAAAAATGCAAAAAAATGCAAAAAAAATGCAAAAAAAAAATGCAAAAAAATGCAAAAAAAATGCAAAAAAATGCAAAAAAAAAATGCAAAAAAAAATGCAAAAAAATGCAAAAAAAATGCAAAAAAAATGCAAAAAAAAATGCAAAAAAAATGCAAAAAAATGCAAAAAAAATGCAAAAAAAAGCAAAAAAAATGCAAAAAAAAAATGCAAAAAAAATGCAAAAAAATGCAAAAAAAATGCAAAAAAAATGCAAAAAAAATGCAAAAAAAAATGCAAAAAAAATGCAAAAAATGCAAAAAAAATGCAAAAAAAAAATGCAAAAAAAATGCAAAAAAAAATGCAAAAAAATGCAAAAAAAAAATGCAAAAAAAATGCAAAAAAATG
>JAKRKW010000470.1:0-24545 GCA_023566125.1 Zingel zingel | reverse complement strand
CAAAAAAATGCAAAAAAAACCCACAAAAAATGCAAAAAAAATGCAAAAAAAAAATGCAAAAAAATGCAAAAAAAACCCACAAAAAATGCAAAAAAAATGCAAAAAAAAATGCTAAAAAAATGCAAAAAAATGCAAAAAAAAAATGCAAAAAAAATGCAAAAAAATGCAAAAAAATTATGCAAAAAAAATGCAAAAAAAATGCAAAAAAAATGCAAAAAAAATGCAAAAAAAATGCAAAAAAAATGCAAAAAAATGCAAAAAAAAATGCAAAAAAAAATGCAAAAAAAATGCAAAAAAATGCAAAAAAATGCAAAAAAAACCCACAAAAAATGCAAAAAAAATGCAAAAAAAAATGCAAAAAAATGCAAAAAAAACCCACAAAAAATGCAAAAAAAATGCAAAAAAAAATGTTAAAAAAATGCAAAAAAATGCAAAAAAAAATGTAAAAAAAATGCAAAAAAAAAATGCAAAAAAAATGCAAAAAAATGCAAAAAAAATGCAAAAAAAATGCAAAAAAAATGCAAAAAAAATGCAAAAAAATGCAAAAAAATGCAAAAAAAATGCAAAAAAAATGCAAAAAAAAATGCAAAAAAATGCAAAAAAACCCACAAAAAATGCAAAAAAAATGCAAAAAAAAATGCAAAAAAATGCAAAAAAACCCACAAAAAATGCAAAAAAAATTCAAAAAAAATGCAAAAAAAATGCAAAAAAAACGCAAAAAAAATGCAAAAAAATGCAAAAAAATGCAAAAAAAATGCAAAAAAAAATGCAAAAAAAATGCAAAAAAATGCAAAAAAAATGCAAAAAAATGCAAAAAAACCCCACAAAAAATGCAAAAAAAATGCAAAAAAAAATGCAAAAAAATGCAAAAAAACCCCACAAAAAATGCAAAAAAAATGCAAAAAAAATGTTAAAAAAATGCAAAAAAAAATGCAAAAAAAATGCAAAAAAAAATGCAAAAAAAATGCAAAAAAATGCAAAAAAAAAATGCAAAAAAAATGCAAAAAAATGCAAAAAAAAATGCAAAAAAATGCAAAAAAAAATGCAAAAAAATGCAAAAAAATGCAAAAAATGCAAAAAAAATGCAAAAAAATGCAAAAAAAAAATGCAAAAAAAATGCAAAAAAATGCAAAAAAAAAATGCAAAAAAAATGCAAAAAAATGCAAAAAAAAATGCAAAAAAATGCAAAAAAATGCAAAAAAAATGCAAAAAAATGCAAAAAAAATGCAAAAAAATGCAAAAAAAATGCAAAAAAAATGCAAAAAAATGCAAAAAAAAATGCAAAAAAAATGCAAAAAAAATGCAAAAAAATATGCAAAAAAATATGCAAAAAAAATGCAAAAAAATGCAAAAAACCCACAAAAATGCAAAAAAAATGCAAAAAAAAATGCAAAAAAAATGCAAAAAAATGCAAAAAAGCAAAAAAATGTAAAAAAAATGCAAAAAAATGCAAAAAAAAAGCAAAAAAATATGCAAAAAAAATGCAAAAAAATGCAAAAAAAAATGCAAAAAAAAATGCAAAAAAAATGCAAAAAAATGCAAAAAAATGCAAAAAAAATGCAAAAAAAATGCAAAAATAATGCAAAAAAATGCAAAAAAAAATGCAAAAAAATGCAAAAAAAATGCAAAAAAAATGCAAAAAAATGCAAAAAAAATGCAAAAAAATGCAAAAAAAAATGCAAAAAAAAAATGCAAAAAAAATGCAAAAAAAAAATGCAAAAAAAATGCAAAAAAATGCAAAAAAAAATGCAAAAAAAATGCAAAAAAATGCAAAAAAAAATGCAAAAAAATGCAAAAAAAAATGCAAAAAAATGCAAAAAAATGCCAAAAAAATGCAAAAAAAAATGCAAAAAAAATGCAAAAAAATTATGCAAAAAAATTATGCAAAAAAATATGCAAAAAAAATGCAAAAAAATGCAAAAAAAATGCAAAAAAAATGCAAAAAAAATGCAAAAAAAAATGCAAAAAAATGCAAAAAAAAATGCAAAAAAATGCAAAAAAAAAATGCAAAAAAAATGCAAAAAAATGCAAAAAAAATGCAAAAAAAATGCAAAAAAAATGCAAAAAAAAATGCAAAAAAAATGCAAAAAAATGCAAAAAAAAATGCAAAAAAAAATGCAAAAAAAAATGCAAAAAAATGCAAAAAAACCCCACAAAAAATGCAAAAAAAATGCAAAAAAAAATGCAAAAAAATGCAAAAAAACCCCACAAAAAATGCAAAAAAAATTCAAAAAAAAATGCAAAAAAATGCAAAAAAAACGCAAAAAAAATGCAAAAAAAATGCAAAAAAATGCAAAAAAAATGCAAAAAAAAATGCAAAAAAAATGCAAAAAAATGCAAAAAAATGCAAAAAAAATGCAAAAAAATGCAAAAAAAATGCAAAAAAAATGCAAAAAAATGCAAAAAAAAAATGCAAAAAAAATGCAAAAAAATGCAAAAAAATTATGCAAAAAAATATGCAAAAAAAATGCAAAAAAATGCAAAAAAAACCCACAAAAAATGCAAAAAAAATGCAAAAAAAAATGCAAAAAAAATGCAAAAAAATGCAAAAAAAAATGTAAAAAAAAATGCAAAAAAATGCAAAAAAAAAGCAAAAAAATATGCAAAAAAAATGCAAAAAAATGCAAAAAAAAATGCAAAAAAAAATGCAAAAAAAATGCAAAAAAAATGCAAAAAAATGCAAAAAAATGCAAAAAAAAATGCAAAAAAAATGCAAAAAAATGCAAAAAAAAATGCAAAAAAATGCAAAAAAAAATGCAAAAAAATGCAAAAAAAATGCAAAAAAATGCAAAAAAAATGCAAAAAAATGCAAAAAAAAAATGCAAAAAAAATGCAAAAAAATGCAAAAAAAAAATGCAAAAAAAAATGCAAAAAAATGCAAAAAAAAAAAATGCAAAAAAATGCAAAAAAATGCAAAAAAAAATGCAAAAAAATGCAAAAAAAAATGCAAAAAAATGCAAAAAAATGCCAAAAAAATGCAAAAAAAAATGCAAAAAAAATGCAAAAAAATGCAAAAAAATTATGCAAAAAAATATGCAAAAAAATGCAAAAAAATGCAAAAAAAATGCAAAAAAAATGCAAAAAAAATGCAAAAAAAAATGCAAAAAAATGCAAAAAAAATGCAAAAAAATGCAAAAAAAAAAATGCAAAAAAAATGCAAAAAAATGCAAAAAAAATGCAAAAAAAATGCAAAAAAAAATGCAAAAAAAATGCAAAAAAATGCAAAAAAAAATGCAAAAAAAAATGCAAAAAAAAATGCAAAAAAATGCAAAAAAAACCCACAAAAAATGCAAAAAAAATGCAAAAAAAAATGCAAAAAAATGCAAAAAAACCCCACAAAAAATGCAAAAAAAATGCAAAAAAAAAATGCAAAAAAATGCAAAAAAAACGCAAAAAAAATGCAAAAAAAATGCAAAAAAATGCAAAAAAAATGCAAAAAAAAATGCAAAAAAAATGCAAAAAAATGCAAAAAAAAATGCAAAAAAATGCAAAAAAAAATGCAAAAAAATGCAAAAAAAAATGCAAAAAAATGCAAAAAAAATGCAAAAAAATGCAAAAAAAAATGCAAAAAAAATGCAAAAAAATGCAAAAAAAAAATGCAAAAAAAATGCAAAAAAATGCAAAAAAAAATGCAAAAAAAATGCAAAAAAATGCAAAAAAAAATGCAAAAAAAAATGCAAAAAAAAATGCAAAAAAAATGCAAAAAAATGCCAAAAAAATGCAAAAAAAAATGCAAAAAAAATGCAAAAAAATGCAAAAAAATTATGCAAAAAAATATGCAAAAAAAATGCAAAAAAATGCAAAAAAAATGCAAAAAAAATGCAAAAAAAATGCAAAAAAAAATGCAAAAAAAATGCAAAAAAATGCAAAAAAATGCAAAAAAATGCAAAAAAAAATGCAAAAAAAAATGCAAAAAAAATGCAAAAAAAATGCAAAAAAATGCAAAAAAAACCCACAAAAAATGCAAAAAAAATGCAAAAAAAAATGCAAAAAAATGCAAAAAAAACCCACAAAAAATGCAAAAAAAATGCAAAAAAAAATGTTAAAAAAATGCAAAAAAATGCAAAAAAAAATGCAAAAAAAATGCAAAAAAATGCAAAAAAATTATGCAAAAAAAATGCAAAAAAAATGCAAAAAAAATGCAAAAAAATGCAAAAAAAATGCAAAAAAATGCAAAAAAATGCAAAAAAATGCAAAAAAAAATGCAAAAAAAAATGCAAAAAAAATGCAAAAAAAATGCAAAAAAATGCAAAAAAAACCCACAAAAAATGCAAAAAAAATGCAAAAAAAAATGCAAAAAAATGCAAAAAAAACCCACAAAAAATGCAAAAAAAATGCAAAAAAAAATGTTAAAAAAATGCAAAAAAATGCAAAAAAAAATGTAAAAAAAAATGCAAAAAAATGCAAAAAAAAAAGCAAAAAAATATGCAAAAAAAATGCAAAAAAATGCAAAAAAAAATGCAAAAAAAAATGCAAAAAAAATGCAAAAAAAATGCAAAAAAATGCAAAAAAAATGCAAAAAAAAATGCAAAAAAAATGCAAAAAAATGCAAAAAAAATGCAAAAAAAATGCAAAAAAATGCAAAAAAAAATGCAAAAAAATGCAAAAAAAAATGCAAAAAAATGCAAAAAAATGCCAAAAAAATGCAAAAAAAAATGCAAAAAAAATGCAAAAAAATGCAAAAAAATTATGCAAAAAAATATGCAAAAAAAATGCAAAAAATGCAAAAAAAATGCAAAAAAAATGCAAAAAAAATGCAAAAAAAAATGCAAAAAAAATGCAAAAAAATGCAAAAAAATGCAAAAAAAAATGTAAAAAAAAATGCAAAAAAATGCAAAAAAAAAAGCAAAAAAATATGCAAAAAAAATGCAAAAAAATGCAAAAAAAAATGCAAAAAAAAATGCAAAAAAAATGCAAAAAAAATGCAAAAAAATGCAAAAAAAATGCAAAAAAAAATGCAAAAAAAATGCAAAAAAATGCAAAAAAAATGCAAAAAAAATGCAAAAAAATGCAAAAAAAAATGCAAAAAAATGCAAAAAAAAATGCAAAAAAATGCAAAAAAATGCCAAAAAAATGCAAAAAAAAATGCAAAAAAAATGCAAAAAAATGCAAAAAAATTATGCAAAAAAATATGCAAAAAAAATGCAAAAAAATGCAAAAAAAATGCAAAAAAAATGCAAAAAAAATGCAAAAAAAAATGCAAAAAAAATGCAAAAAAATGCAAAAAAATGCAAAAAAATGCAAAAAAAAATGCAAAAAAAAATGCAAAAAAAAATGCAAAAAAAATGCAAAAAAATGCAAAAAAAACCCACAAAAAATGCAAAAAAAATGCAAAAAAAAATGCAAAAAAATGCAAAAAAAACCCACAAAAAATGCAAAAAAAATGCAAAAAAAAATGTTAAAAAAATGCTAAAAAAATGCAAAAAAAATGCAAAAAAAATGCAAAAAAAATGCAAAAAAATGCAAAAAAAAAATGCAAAAAAAATGCAAAAAAATGCAAAAAAAAATGCAAAAAAATGCAAAAAAAAATGCAAAAAAATGCAAAAAAATGCAAAAAAAATGCAAAAAAAAATGCAAAAAAATGCAAAAAAATGCAAAAAAAAAATGCAAAAAAATGCAAAAAAATTATGCAAAAAAATATGCAAAAAAAATGCAAAAAAATGCAAAAAAACCCCACAAAAAATGCAAAAAAAATGCAAAAAAAAATGCAAAAAAAATGCAAAAAAATGCAAAAAAAAATGTAAAAAAAAATGCAAAAAAATGCAAAAAAAAAGCAAAAAAATATGCAAAAAAAATGCAAAAAAATGAAAAAAAAAATGCAAAAAAAAATGCAAAAAAAATGCAAAAAAAATGCAAAAAAATGAAAAAAAAATGCAAAAAAAAATGCAAAAAAAATGCAAAAAAATGCAAAAAAAAATGCAAAAAAATGCAAAAAAAAATGCAAAAAAATGCAAAAAAAATGCAAAAAAATGCAAAAAAAATGCAAAAAAATGCAAAAAAAAAATGCAAAAAAAATGCAAAAAAATGCAAAAAAAAAATGCAAAAAAAATGCAAAAAAATGCAAAAAAAAATGCAAAAAAAATGCAAAAAAATGCAAAAAAAAATGCAAAAAAATGCAAAAAAAAATGCAAAAAAATGCAAAAAAATGCCAAAAAAATGCAAAAAAAAATGCAAAAAAAATGCAAAAAAAATGCAAAAAAATTATGCAAAAAAATATGCAAAAAAAATGCAAAAAAATGCAAAAAAAATGCAAAAAAAATGCAAAAAAAATGCAAAAAAAAATGCAAAAAAATGCAAAAAAAATGCAAAAAAATGCAAAAAAAAAATTGCAAAAAAAATGCAAAAAAATGCAAAAAAAAAGCAAAAAAAATGCAAAAAAAAATGCAAAAAAAATGCAAAAAAATGCAAAAAAAAATGCAAAAAAAAATGCAAAAAAAAATGCAAAAAAATGCAAAAAAACCCCACAAAAAATGCAAAAAAAATGCAAAAAAAAATGCAAAAAAATGCAAAAAAAACGCAAAAAAAATGCAAAAAAAATGCAAAAAAATGCAAAAAAAATGCAAAAAAAAATGCAAAAAAAATGCAAAAAAATGCAAAAAAAAATGCAAAAAAATGCAAAAAAAAATGCAAAAAAATGCAAAAAAAATGCAAAAAAATGCAAAAAAAATGCAAAAAAATGCAAAAAAAAATGCAAAAAAAATGCAAAAAAATGCAAAAAAAAAATGCAAAAAAAATGCAAAAAAATGCAAAAAAAAATGCAAAAAAAATGCAAAAAAATGCAAAAAAAAATGCAAAAAAATGCAAAAAAAAATGCAAAAAAAATGCAAAAAAATGCCAAAAAAATGCAAAAAAATGCAAAAAAACCCCACAAAAAATGCAAAAAAAATGCAAAAAAAAATGTTAAAAAAATGCAAAAAAATGCAAAAAAAAATGTAAAAAAAAATGCAAAAAAATGCAAAAAAATGCAAAAAAAAATGTAAAAAAAAATGCAAAAAAATGCAAAAAAAAAGCAAAAAAATATGCAAAAAAAATGCAAAAAAATGCAAAAAAAAATGCAAAAAAAAATGCAAAAAAAATGCAAAAAAAATGCAAAAAAATGCAAAAAAAATGCAAAAAAAAATGCAAAAAAAATGCAAAAAAATGCAAAAAAAATGCAAAAAAATGCAAAAAAAAATGCAAAAAAATGCAAAAAAAATGCAAAAAAATGCAAAAAAAATGCAAAAAAATGCAAAAAAAAAATGCAAAAAAAATGCAAAAAAATGCAAAAAAAAAATGCAAAAAAAATGCAAAAAAATGCAAAAAAAAATGCAAAAAAAATGCAAAAAAATGCAAAAAAAAATGCAAAAAAATGCAAAAAAAAATGCAAAAAAATATGCAAAAAAATGCAAAAAAATGCAAAAAAAATGCAAAAAAAATGCAAAAAAAATGCAAAAAAAAATGCAAAAAAATGCAAAAAAAATGCAAAAAAATGCAAAAAAAAAAATGCAAAAAAAATGCAAAAAAATACAAAAAAAATGCAAAAAAAATGCAAAAAAATGCAAAAAATAATGCAAAAAAAATGCAAAAAAAACCCACAAAAAATGCAAAAAAAATGCAAAAAAAAATGCAAAAAAAAATGCAAAAAAATGCAAAAAAAAAATGCAAAAAAATGCAAAAAAAATGCAAAAAATGCAAAAAAAATGCAAAAAAATGCAAAAAAAAATGCAAAAAAATGCAAAAAAATGCAAAAAAAAAATGCAAAAAAAATGCAAAAAAATGCAAAAAAAAATGCAAAAAAATGCAAAAAAATGCCAAAAAAATGCAAAAAAAAATGCAAAAAAAATGCAAAAAAAATGCAAAAAAATGCAAAAAAAAAAATGCAAAAAAATGCAAAAAAATGCAAAAAAATGCAAAAAAAATGCAAAAAAAATGCAAAAAAAAATGCAAAAAAAATGCAAAAAAATGCAAAAAAAAATGCAAAAAAAAATGCAAAAAAAAATGCAAAAAAATGCAAAAAAAACCCACAAAAAATGCAAAAAAAATGCAAAAAAAAATGCAAAAAAATGCAAAAAAAACCCACAAAAAATGCAAAAAAAATGCAAAAAAAAATGCAAAAAAAATGCAAAAAAAATGCAAAAAAAAATGCAAAAAAAATGCAAAAAAATGCAAAAAAATGCAAAAAAAATGCAAAAAAAATGCAAAAAAAAATGCAAAAAAAATGCAAAAAAAAATGCAAAAAAATGCAAAAAAACCCCACAAAAAATGCAAAAAAAATGCAAAAAAAAATGCAAAAAAATGCAAAAAAAACCCACAAAAAATGCAAAAAAAATGCAAAAAAAAATGCAAAAAAAATGCAAAAAAAATGCAAAAAAAAATGCAAAAAAAATGCAAAAAAATGCAAAAAAAATGCAAAAAAAATGCAAAAAAAATGCAAAAAAAAATGCAAAAAAAATGCAAAAAAAAATGCAAAAAAAATGCAAAAAAATGCAAAAAAAAATGCAAAAAAAATGCAAAAAAAAATGCAAAAAAATGCAAAAAAATGCAAAAAAAATGCAAAAAAAAATGCAAAAAAATGCAAAAAAATGCAAAAAAAATTATGCAAAAAAATATGCAAAAAAAATGCAAAAAAATGCAAAAAAATGCAAAAAAAAATGCAAAAAAAAATGCAAAAAAAATGCAAAAAAAATGCAAAAAAATGCAAAAAAATGCAAAAAAAATGCAAAAAAAACCCCACAAAAAATGCAAAAAAAATGCAAAAAAAAATGCAAAAAAATGCAAAAAAAAGCAAAAAAAAATGTAAAAAAAAAATGCAAAAAAATGCAAAAAAAAAAAGCAAAAAAATATGCAAAAAAAATGCAAAAAAAAATGCAAAAAAATGCAAAAAAAAATGCAAAAAAAAATGCAAAAAAAATGCAAAAAAAATGCAAAAAAATGCAAAAAAAAATGCAAAAAAAATGCAAAAAAAATGCAAAAAAATGCAAAAAAAAAATGCAAAAAAATGCAAAAAAAAATGCAAAAAAATGCAAAAAAAATGCAAAAAAATGCAAAAAAAATGCAAAAAAATGCAAAAAAAAAATGCAAAAAAAATGCAAAAAAATGCAAAAAAAAATGCAAAAAAAATGCAAAAAAATGCAAAAAAAAGCAAAAAAAAATGTAAAAAAAAATGCAAAAAAATGCAAAAAAAAAAAGCAAAAAAATATGCAAAAAAAATGCAAAAAAAAATGCAAAAAAATGCAAAAAAAAATGCAAAAAAAAATGCAAAAAAAATGCAAAAAAAATGCAAAAAAATGCAAAAAAAAAATGCAAAAAAAATGCAAAAAAAATGCAAAAAAATGCAAAAAAAAATGCAAAAAAATGCAAAAAAAAATGCAAAAAAATGCAAAAAAAATGCAAAAAAATGCAAAAAAAATGCAAAAAAATGCAAAAAAAAAATGCAAAAAAAATGCAAAAAAATGCAAAAAAAAATGCAAAAAAAATGCAAAAAAATGCAAAAAAAATGCAAAAAAAATGCAAAAAAATGCAAAAAAAAATGCAAAAAAATGCAAAAAAAAATGCAAAAAAATGCAAAAAAATGCCAAAAAAATGCAAAAAAAAATGCAAAAAAAATGCAAAAAAATGCAAAAAAATTATGCAAAAAAATATGCAAAAAAAATGCAAAAAAATGCAAAAAAAATGCAAAAAAAATGCAAAAAAAATGCAAAAAAAAATGCAAAAAAATGCAAAAAAATGCAAAAAAATGCAAAAAAAAAAATGCAAAAAAAATGCAAAAAAATGCAAAAAAAATGCAAAAAAAATGCAAAAAAAAATGCAAAAAAAATGCAAAAAAATGCAAAAAAAAATGCAAAAAAAAATGCAAAAAAAAATGCAAAAAAATGCAAAAAAAACCCACAAAAATGCAAAAAAAATGCAAAAAAATGCAAAAAAATTATGCAAAAAAATATGCAAAAAAAATGCAAAAAAATGCAAAAAAAATGCAAAAAAAATGCAAAAAAAATGCAAAAAAAAATGCAAAAAAAATGCAAAAAAATGCAAAAAAATGCAAAAAAATGCAAAAAAAAATGCAAAAAAAAATGCAAAAAAAAATGCAAAAAAATGCAAAAAAAACCCACAAAAAATGCAAAAAAAATGCAAAAAAATGCAAAAAAAAATGCAAAAAAAATGCAAAAAAATGCAAAAAAAAATGCAAAAAAAATGCAAAAAAATGCAAAAAAAAATGCAAAAAAATGCAAAAAAAAATGCAAAAAAATGCAAAAAAATGCCAAAAAAATGCAAAAAAAATGCAAAAAAATGCAAAAAATGCAAAAAAATTATGCAAAAAAATATGCAAAAAAAATGCAAAAAAATGCAAAAAAATGCAAAAAAAATGCAAAAAAAATGCAAAAAAAAATGCAAAAAAATGCAAAAAAATGCAAAAAAATGCAAAAAAAAAAATGCAAAAAAAATGCAAAAAAATGCAAAAAAAATGCAAAAAAAATGCAAAAAAAAATGCAAAAAAATGCAAAAAAATGCAAAAAAAATGCAAAAAAAAATGCAAAAAAAAATGCAAAAAAATGCAAAAAAAAACCACAAAAAATGCAAAAAAAATGCAAAAAAATGCATAAAAATTATGCAAAAAAATATGCAAAAAAAATGCAAAAAAATGCAAAAAAAATGCAAAAAAAATGCAAAAAAAATGCAAAAAAAAATGCAAAAAAAATGCAAAAAAATGCAAAAAAATGCAAAAAAATGCAAAAAAAATGCAAAAAAAAATGCAAAAAAAAATGCAAAAAAAAATGCAAAAAAATGCAAAAAAAACCCACAAAAAATGCAAAAAAAATGCAAAAAAAAATGCAAAAAAATGCAAAAAAAACCCACAAAAAATGCAAAAAAAATGCAAAAAAAAATGCAAAAAAATGCAAAAAAAATTATGCAAAAAAATATGCAAAAAAAATGCAAAAAAATGCAAAAAAATGCAAAAAAAAATGCAAAAAAAAATGCAAAAAAATGCAAAAAAATGCAAAAAAAATGCAAAAAAAAATGCAAAAAAATGCAAAAAAATGCAAAAAAAAAATGCAAAAAAATGCAAAAAAATTATGCAAAAAAATATGCAAAAAAAATGCAAAAAAATGCAAAAAAACCCCACAAAAAATGCAAAAAAAATGCAAAAAAAAATGCAAAAAAAATGCAAAAAATGCAAAAAAAAATGTAAAAAAAAATGCAAAAAAATGCAAAAAAAAAGCAAAAAAATATGCAAAAAAAATGCAAAAAAATGAAAAAAAAAATGCAAAAAAAAATGCAAAAAAAATGCAAAAAAAATGCAAAAAAATGCAAAAAAAATGCAAAAAAAAATGCAAAAAAAATGCAAAAAAATGCAAAAAAAAATGCAAAAAAATGAAAAAAAAAATGCAAAAAAATGCAAAAAAAATGCAAAAAAATGCAAAAAAATGCAAAAAAATGCAAAAAAAAAATGCAAAAAAAATGCAAAAAAATGCAAAAAAAAAATGCAAAAAAAATGCAAAAAAATGCAAAAAAAAATGCAAAAAAATGCAAAAAAATGCAAAAAAAAATGCAAAAAAATGCAAAAAAAAATGCAAAAAAATGCAAAAAAATGCTAAAAAAATGCAAAAAAAAATGCAAAAAAAATGCAAAAAAAATGCAAAAAAATTATGCAAAAAAATATGCAAAAAAAATGCAAAAAAATGCAAAAAAAATGCAAAAAAAATGCAAAAAAAATGCAAAAAAAAATGCAAAAAAATGCAAAAAAAATGCAAAAAAATGCAAAAAAAAAATTGCAAAAAAAATGCAAAAAAATGCAAAAAAAAAGCAAAAAAATGCAAAAAAAAATGCAAAAAAAATGCAAAAAAATGCAAAAAAAAATGCAAAAAAAAATGCAAAAAAAAATGCAAAAAAATGCAAAAAAACCCCACAAAAAATGCAAAAAAAATGCAAAAAAAAATGCAAAAAAATGCAAAAAAAACGCAAAAAAAATGCAAAAAAAATGCAAAAAAATGCAAAAAAAATGCAAAAAAAAATGCAAAAAAAATGCAAAAAAATGCAAAAAAAATGCAAAAAAATGCAAAAAAAAATGCAAAAAAATGCAAAAAAAATGCAAAAAAATGCAAAAAAAATGCAAAAAAATGCAAAAAAAAATGCAAAAAAAATGCAAAAAAATGCAAAAAAAAAATGCAAAAAAAATGCAAAAAAATGCAAAAAAAAATGCAAAAAAAATGCAAAAAAATGCAAAAAAAAATGCAAAAAAATGCAAAAAAAAATGCAAAAAAAATGCAAAAAAATGCCAAAAAAATGCAAAAAAAAATGCAAAAAAAATGCAAAAAAATGCAAAAAAAATTATGCAAAAAAATATGCAAAAAAAATGCAAAAAAATGCAAAAAAAATGCAAAAAAAATGCAAAAAAAATGCAAAAAAAAATGCAAAAAAAATGCAAAAAAATGCAAAAAAATGCAAAAAAATGCAAAAAAAAATGCAAAAAAAAATGCAAAAAAAATGCAAAAAAAATGCAAAAAAATGCAAAAAAACCCCACAAAAAATGCAAAAAAAATGCAAAAAAAAATGTTAAAAAAATGCAAAAAAATGTAAAAAAAAATGCAAAAAAATGCAAAAAAAAAAGCAAAAAAATATGCAAAAAAAATGCAAAAAAATGCAAAAAAAAATGCAAAAAAAAATGCAAAAAAAATGCAAAAAAAATGCAAAAAAATGCAAAAAAAATGCAAAAAAAAATGCAAAAAAAATGCAAAAAAATGCAAAAAAAATGCAAAAAAATGCAAAAAAAAATGCAAAAAAATGCAAAAAAAAAATGCAAAAAAAATGCAAAAAAATGCAAAAAAAAAATGCAAAAAAAATGCAAAAAAATGCAAAAAAAAATGCAAAAAAAATGCAAAAAAATGCAAAAAAAAATGCAAAAAAATGCAAAAAAAAATGCAAAAAAAATGCAAAAAAAAATGCAAAAAAATGCAAAAAAAATGCAAAAAAATGCAAAAAAAAAAATGCAAAAAAAATGCAAAAAAATACAAAAAAAATGCAAAAAAAATGCAAAAAAAAATGCAAAAAAAAATGCAAAAAAAATGCAAAAAAAAATGCAAAAAAAAATGCAAAAAAAAATGCAAAAAAATGCAAAAAAAACCCACAAAAAATGCAAAAAAAATGCAAAAAAAATGCAAAAAAATGCAAAAAAAAACCACAAAAAATGCAAAAAAAATGCAAAAAAAAATGCAAAAAAAATGCAAAAAAAATGCAAAAAAAATGCAAAAAAAATGCAAAAAAATGCAAAAAAAATGCAAAAAAAAATGCAAAAAAAATGCAAAAAAATGCAAAAAAAAATGCAAAAAAATGCAAAAAAATGCAAAAAAATGCAAAAAAAATGCAAAAAATGCAAAAAAAATGCAAAAAAATGCAAAAAAAAATGCAAAAAAATGCAAAAAAATGCAAAAAAAAAATGCAAAAAAAATGCAAAAAAATGCAAAAAAAAATGCAAAAAAATGCAAAAAAATGCCAAAAAAATGCAAAAAAAAATGCAAAAAAAATGCAAAAAAAATGCAAAAAAATGCAAAAAAAAAAATGCAAAAAAATGCAAAAAAATGCAAAAAAATGCAAAAAAAATGCAAAAAAAATGCAAAAAAAAATGCAAAAAAAATGCAAAAAAATGCAAAAAAAAATGCAAAAAAAAATGCAAAAAAAAATGCAAAAAAATGCAAAAAAAACCCACAAAAAATGCAAAAAAAATGCAAAAAAAAATGCAAAAAAAAATGCAAAAAAATGCAAAAAAAAATGCAAAAAAATGCAAAAAAAATGCAAAAAATGCAAAAAAAATGCAAAAAAATGCAAAAAAAATGCAAAAAAATGCAAAAAAATGCAAAAAAAAAATGCAAAAAAAATGCAAAAAAATGCAAAAAAAAATGCAAAAAAATGCAAAAAAATGCCAAAAAAATGCAAAAAAAAATACAAAAAAAATGCAAAAAAAATGCAAAAAAATGCAAAAAAAAAAATGCAAAAAAATGCAAAAAAATGCAAAAAAATGCAAAAAAAATGCAAAAAAAATGCAAAAAAAAATGCAAAAAAAATGCAAAAAAATGCAAAAAAAAATGCAAAAAAAAATGCAAAAAAAAATGCAAAAAAATGCAAAAAAAAACCACAAAAAATGCAAAAAAAATGCAAAAAAAAATGCAAAAAAATGCAAAAAAAACCCACAAAAAATGCAAAAAAAATGCAAAAAAAAATGCAAAAAAAATGCAAAAAAAATGCAAAAAAAAATGCAAAAAAAATGCAAAAAAATGCAAAAAAAATGCAAAAAAAATGCAAAAAAAATGCAAAAAAAAATGCAAAAAAAATGCAAAAAAAAATGCAAAAAAATGCAAAAAAAAACCACAAAAAATGCAAAAAAAATGCAAAAAAAAATGCAAAAAAATGCAAAAAAAACCCACAAAAAATGCAAAAAAAATGCAAAAAAAAATGCAAAAAAAATGCAAAAAAAATGCAAAAAAATGCAAAAAAAAATGCAAAAAAAAATGCAAAAAAAAATGCAAAAAAATGCAAAAAAAACCCACAAAAAATGCAAAAAAAATGCAAAAAAAAATGCAAAAAAATGCAAAAAAAACCCACAAAAAATGCAAAAAAAATGCAAAAAAAAATGCAAAAAAAATGCAAAAAAAATGCAAAAAAAAATGCAAAAAAAATGCAAAAAAATGCCAAAAAAATGCAAAAAAAATGCAAAAAAAATGCAAAAAAAAATGCAAAAAAAATGCAAAAAAAAATGCAAAAAAATGCAAAAAAAAACCACAAAAAATGCAAAAAAAATGCAAAAAAAAATGCAAAAAAATGCAAAAAAAACCCACAAAAAATGCAAAAAAAATGCAAAAAAAAATGCAAAAAAAATGCAAAAAAAATGCAAAAAAAAATGCAAAAAAAATGCAAAAAAATGCAAAAAAAATGCAAAAAAAATGCAAAAAAAATGCAAAAAAAAATGCAAAAAAAATGCAAAAAAAAATGCAAAAAAAATGCAAAAAAATGCAAAAAAAATGCAAAAAAAATGCAAAAAAAAATGCAAAAAAATGCAAAAAAATGCAAAAAAAATGCAAAAAAAAATGCAAAAAAATGCAAAAAAATGCAAAAAAAATTATGCAAAAAAATATGCAAAAAAAATGCAAAAAAATGCAAAAAAATGCAAAAAAAAATGCAAAAAAAAATGCAAAAAAAATGCAAAAAAAATGCAAAAAAATGCAAAAAAATGCAAAAAAAATGCAAAAAAAACCCCACAAAAAATGCAAAAAAAATGCAAAAAAAAATGCAAAAAAAATGCAAAAAAAAGCAAAAAAAAATGTAAAAAAAAAATGCAAAAAAATGCAAAAAAAAAAAGCAAAAAAATATGCAAAAAAAATGCAAAAAAAATGCAAAAAAATGCAAAAAAAAATGCAAAAAAAAATGCAAAAAAAATGCAAAAAAAATGCAAAAAAATGCAAAAAAAAATGCAAAAAAAATGCAAAAAAAATGCAAAAAAATGCAAAAAAAAAATGCAAAAAAATGCAAAAAAAAATGCAAAAAAATGCAAAAAAAATGCAAAAAAATGCAAAAAAAATGCAAAAAAATGCAAAAAAAAAATGCAAAAAAAATGCAAAAAAATGCAAAAAAAAATGCAAAAAAAATGCAAAAAAATGCAAAAAAAAGCAAAAAAAAATGTAAAAAAAAAATGCAAAAAAATGCAAAAAAAAAAAGCAAAAAAATATGCAAAAAAAATGCAAAAAAAAATGCAAAAAAATGCAAAAAAAAATGCAAAAAAAAATGCAAAAAAATGCAAAAAAAATGCAAAAAAATGCAAAAAAAAATGCAAAAAAAATGCAAAAAAAATGCAAAAAAATGCAAAAAAAAATGCAAAAAAATGCAAAAAAAAATGCAAAAAAATGCAAAAAAAATGCAAAAAAATGCAAAAAAAATGCAAAAAAATGCAAAAAAAAAATGCAAAAAAAATGCAAAAAAATGCAAAAAAAAAATGCAAAAAAAATGCAAAAAAATGCAAAAAAAATGCAAAAAAAATGCAAAAAAATGCAAAAAAAAATGCAAAAAAATGCAAAAAAAAATGCAAAAAAAATGCAAAAAAAAATGCAAAAAAAATGCAAAAAAATGCAAAAAAAATGCAAAAAAATGCAAAAAAAAATGCAAAAAAATGCAAAAAAAAAATGCAAAAAAAATGCAAAAAAATGCAAAAAAAAAATGCAAAAAAAATGCAAAAAAATGCAAAAAAAAATGCAAAAAAAATGCAAAAAAATGCAAAAAAAAATGCAAAAAAATGCAAAAAAAAATGCAAAAAAAATGCAAAAAAAAATGCAAAAAAATGCAAAAAAAATGCAAAAAAATGCAAAAAAAAAAATGCAAAAAAAATGCAAAAAAATACAAAAAAAATGCAAAAAAAATGCAAAAAAAAATGCAAAAAAAAATGCAAAAAAAATGCAAAAAAAAATGCAAAAAAAAATGCAAAAAAAAATGCAAAAAAATGCAAAAAAAACCCACAAAAAATGCAAAAAAAATGCAAAAAAAATGCAAAAAAATGCAAAAAAAAACCACAAAAAATGCAAAAAAAATGCAAAAAAAAATGCAAAAAAAATGCAAAAAAAATGCAAAAAAAATGCAAAAAAAATGCAAAAAAATGCAAAAAAAAATGCAAAAAAAAATGCAAAAAAAATGCAAAAAAATGCAAAAAAAAATGCAAAAAAATGCAAAAAAATGCAAAAAAATGCAAAAAAAATGCAAAAAAATGCAAAAAAAATGCAAAAAAATGCAAAAAAAAATGCAAAAAAATGCAAAAAAATGCAAAAAAAAATGCAAAAAAAATGCAAAAAAATGCAAAAAAAAATGCAAAAAAATGCAAAAAAATGCCAAAAAAATGCAAAAAAAAAATGCAAAAAAAATGCAAAAAAAATGCAAAAAAATGCAAAAAAAAAAATGCAAAAAAATGCAAAAAAATGCAAAAAAATGCAAAAAAAATGCAAAAAAAATGCAAAAAAAAATGCAAAAAAAATGCAAAAAAATGCAAAAAAAAATGCAAAAAAAAATGCAAAAAAAAATGCAAAAAAATGCAAAAAAAAACCACAAAAAATGCAAAAAAAATGCAAAAAAAAATGCAAAAAAAAATGCAAAAAAATGCAAAAAAAAATGCAAAAAAATGCAAAAAAAATGCAAAAAATGCAAAAAAAATGCAAAAAAATGCAAAAAAAATGCAAAAAAATGCAAAAAAATGCAAAAAAAAAATGCAAAAAAAATGCAAAAAAATGCAAAAAAAAATGCAAAAAAATGCAAAAAAATGCCAAAAAAATGCAAAAAAAAATACAAAAAAAATGCAAAAAAAATGCAAAAAAATGCAAAAAAAAAAATGCAAAAAAATGCAAAAAAATGCAAAAAAATGCAAAAAAAATGCAAAAAAAATGCAAAAAAAAATGCAAAAAAAATGCAAAAAAATGCAAAAAAAAATGCAAAAAAAAATGCAAAAAAAAATGCAAAAAAATGCAAAAAAAAACCACAAAAAATGCAAAAAAAATGCAAAAAAAAATGCAAAAAAATGCAAAAAAAACCCACAAAAAATGCAAAAAAAATGCAAAAAAAAATGCAAAAAAAATGCAAAAAAAATGCAAAAAAAAATGCAAAAAAAATGCAAAAAAAATGCAAAAAAATGCAAAAAAAATGCAAAAAAAATGCAAAAAAAAATGCAAAAAAAATGCAAAAAAAAATGCAAAAAAATGCAAAAAAAAAACCACAAAAAATGCAAAAAAAATGCAAAAAAAAATGCAAAAAAATGCAAAAAAAACCACAAAAAATGCAAAAAAATGCAAAAAAAAATGCAAAAAAAATGCAAAAAAAATGCAAAAAAATGCAAAAAAAAATGCAAAAAAAATGCAAAAAAAAATGCAAAAAAATGCAAAAAAAAGCCCACAAAAAATGCAAAAAAAATGCAAAAAAAAATGCAAAAAAATGCAAAAAAAACCCACAAAAAATGCAAAAAAAATGCAAAAAAAAATGCAAAAAAAATGCAAAAAAAATGCAAAAAAAAATGCAAAAAAAATGCAAAAAAAATGCCAAAAAAAATGCAAAAAAAATGCAAAAAAAATGCAAAAAAAATGCAAAAAAAATGCAAAAAAAAATGCAAAAAAATGCAAAAAAAAACCACAAAAAATGCAAAAAAAATGCAAAAAAAAATGCAAAAAAATGCAAAAAAAACCCACAAAAAATGCAAAAAAAATGCAAAAAAAATGCAAAAAAAATGCAAAAAAAATGCAAAAAAAAATGCAAAAAAAATGCAAAAAAAATGCAAAAAAAATGCAAAAAAAATGCAAAAAAAATGCAAAAAAAAATGCAAAAAAAATGCAAAAAAAAATGCAAAAAAAATGCAAAAAAATGCAAAAAAAATGCAAAAAAAATGCAAAAAAAAATGCAAAAAATGCAAAAAAATGCAAAAAAAATGCAAAAAAAAATGCAAAAAAATGCAAAAAAATGCAAAAAAAATTATGCAAAAAAATATGCAAAAAAAATGCAAAAAAATGCAAAAAAATGCAAAAAAAAATGCAAAAAAAAATGCAAAAAAAATGCAAAAAAAATGCAAAAAAATGCAAAAAAATGCAAAAAAAATGCAAAAAAAACCCCACAAAAAATGCAAAAAAAATGCAAAAAAAAATGCAAAAAAAATGCAAAAAAAAGCAAAAAAAAATGTAAAAAAAAAATGCAAAAAAATGCAAAAAAAAAGCAAAAAAATATGCAAAAAAAATGCAAAAAATGCAAAAAAAATGCAAAAAAATGCAAAAAAAATGCAAAAAAAAATGCAAAAAAAATGCAAAAAAAATGCAAAAAAATGCAAAAAAAAATGCAAAAAAAATGCAAAAAAATGCAAAAAAATGCAAAAAAAATGCAAAAAATGCAAAAAAAATGCAAAAAAATGCAAAAAAAATGCAAAAAAATGCAAAAAAAATGCAAAAAAATGCAAAAAAAATGCAAAAAAATGCAAAAAAAAATGCAAAAAAAATGCAAAAAAATGCAAAAAAAAATGCAAAAAAAATGCAAAAAAATGCAAAAAAAAGCAAAAAAAAATGTAAAAAAAAAATGCAAAAAAATGCAAAAAAAAAAAGCAAAAAAATATGCAAAAAAAATGCAAAAAAAAATGCAAAAAAATGCAAAAAAAAATGCAAAAAAAAATGCAAAAAAATGCAAAAAAAATGCAAAAAAATGCAAAAAAAAATGCAAAAAAAATGCAAAAAAAATGCAAAAAAATGCAAAAAAAAATGCAAAAAAATGCAAAAAAAAATGCAAAAAAATGCAAAAAAAATGCAAAAAAATGCAAAAAAAATGCAAAAAAATGCAAAAAAAAAATGCAAAAAAAATGCAAAAAAATGCAAAAAAAAATGCAAAAAAAATGCAAAAAAATGCAAAAAAAATGCAAAAAAAATGCAAAAAAATGCAAAAAAAAATGCAAAAAAATGCAAAAAAAAATGCAAAAAAATGCAAAAAAATGCCAAAAAAATGCAAAAAAAAATGCAAAAAAATGCAAAAAAATGCAAAAAAATTATGCAAAAAAATATGCAAAAAAAATGCAAAAAAATGCAAAAAAAATGCAAAAAAAATGCAAAAAAAATGCAAAAAAAAATGCAAAAAAATGCAAAAAAATGCAAAAAAATGCAAAAAAAAAAATGCAAAAAAAATGCAAAAAAATGCAAAAAAAATGCAAAAAAAATGCAAAAAAAAATGCAAAAAAATGCAAAAAAATGCAAAAAAAAATGCAAAAAAAAATGCAAAAAAAAATGCAAAAAAAATGCAAAAAAAACCCACAAAAATGCAAAAAAAATGCAAAAAAAATGCAAAAAAATGCAAAAAAAAATGCAAAAAAAATGCAAAAAAATGCAAAAAAAAATGCAAAAAAATGCAAAAAAAAATGCAAAAAAATGCAAAAAAATGCCAAAAAAATGCAAAAAAAAATGCAAAAAAATGCAAAAAATGCAAAAAAATTATGCAAAAAAATATGCAAAAAAAATGCAAAAAAATGCAAAAAAAATGCAAAAAAAATGCAAAAAAAATGCAAAAAAAAATGCAAAAAAATGCAAAAAAAATGCAAAAAAATGCAAAAAAAAAAATGCAAAAAAAATGCAAAAAAATGCAAAAAAAATGCAAAAAAAATGCAAAAAAAAATGCAAAAAAATGCAAAAAAATGCAAAAAAAATGCAAAAAAAAATGCAAAAAAAAATGCAAAAAAATGCAAAAAAAAACCCACAAAAAATGCAAAAAAAATGCAAAAAAATGCATAAAAATTATGCAAAAAAATATGCAAAAAAATGCAAAAAAATGCAAAAAAAATGCAAAAAAAATGCAAAAAAAATGCAAAAAAAAAATGCAAAAAAAATGCAAAAAAATGCTAAAAAATGCAAAAAAATGCAAAAAAAAATGCAAAAAAAAATGCAAAAAAAAATGCAAAAAAAAATGCAAAAAAATGCAAAAAAAACCCACAAAAAATGCAAAAAAAATGCAAAAAAAAATGCAAAAAAATGCAAAAAAAACCCACAAAAAATGCAAAAAAAATGCAAAAAAAAATGCAAAAAAATGCAAAAAAAATTATGCAAAAAAATATGCAAAAAAAATGCAAAAAAATGCAAAAAAATGCAAAAAAAAATGCAAAAAAAAATGCAAAAAAAATGCAAAAAAATGCAAAAAAAATGCAAAAAAAATGCAAAAAAAAATGCAAAAAAAATGCAAAAAAATGCAAAAAAAATGCAAAAAAAATGCAAAAAAAAATGCAAAAAAATGCAAAAAAATGCAAAAAAAAATGCAAAAAAAAATGCAAAAAAAATGCAAAAAAATGCAAAAAAATGCAAAAAAATTATGCAAAAAAAAATGCAAAAAAAATGCAAAAAAATGCAAAAAAAATGCAAAAAAAAATGCAAAAAAAATGCAAAAAAATGCAAAAAATGCAAAAAAAAATGCAAAAAAAAATGCAAAAAAAAATGCAAAAAAAATGCAAAAAAATATGCAAAAAAAATGCAAAAAAATGCAAAAAAATGCAAAAAAAATGCAAAAAAAATGCAAAAAAAAATGCAAAAAAAATGCAAAAAAATGCAAAAAAAATGCAAAAAAATGCTAAAAAATTATGCAAAAAAATATGCAAAAAAAATGCAAAAAAATGCAAAAAAAATGCAAAAAAAATGCAAAAAAAACCCACAAAAAATGCAAAAAAAATGCAAAAAAAAATGCAAAAAAATGCAAAAAAAACCCACAAAAAATGCAAAAAAAATGCAAAAAAAAATGCAAAAAAAATGCAAAAAAAATGCTAAAAAAATGCAAAAAAAATGCAAAAAAATGCAAAAAAAATGCAAAAAAAAATGCAAAAAAATGCAAAAAAAAATGCAAAAAAATGCAAAAAAAAATGCAAAAAAATGCAAAAAAAATGCAAAAAAATGCAAAAAAAATGCAAAAAAAATGCAAAAAAAAATGCAAAAAAAATGCAAAAAATGCAAAAAAATGCAAAAAAATGCTAAAAAATTATGCAAAAAAATATGCAAAAAAAATGCAAAAAAATGTAAAAAAAAATGCAAAAAAATGCAAAAAAAACCCACAAAAAATGCAAAAAAAATGCAAAAAAAAATGCAAAAAAATGCAAAAAAACCCACAAAAAATGCAAAAAAAATGCAAAAAAAAATGCAAAAAAAATGCAAAAAAAATGCTAAAAAAATGCAAAAAAAATGCAAAAAAATGCAAAAAAAATGCAAAAAAAAATGCAAAAAAATGCAAAAAAAAATGCAAAAAATGCAAAAAAAAATGCAAAAAAATGCAAAAAAAATGCAAAAAAATGCAAAAAAAAGATGCAAAAAAAATGCAAAAAAATGCAAAAAAAAAATGCAAAAAAAATGCAAAAAAATGCAAAAAAAAATGCAAAAAAAATGCAAAAAAATGCAAAAAAAAATGCAAAAAAATGCAAAAAAAAATGCAAAAAAATGCAAAAAAAATGCCAAAAAAATGCAAAAAAAAATGCAAAAAAAATGCAAAAAAATGCAAAAAATGCAAAAAAATTATGCAAAAAAAAAATGCAAAAAAAATGCAAAAAAATGCAAAAAAAATGCAAAAAAAAATGCAAAAAAAATGCAAAAAAATGCAAAAAAATGCAAAAAAATGCAAAAAAAAATGCAAAAAAAAATGCAAAAAAAAATGCAAAAAAAATGCAAAAAATATGCAAAAAAATGCAAAAAAATGCAAAAAAATGCAAAAAAAATGCAAAAAAATATGCAAAAAAATATGCAAAAAAAATGCAAAAAAATGCAAAAAAAATGCAAAAAAAATGCAAAAAAAACCCACAAAAAATGCAAAAAAAATGCAAAAAAAAATGCAAAAAAATGCAAAAAAAACCCACAAAAAATGCAAAAAAAATGCAAAAAAAAATGCAAAAAAAATGCAAAAAAAATGCTAAAAAAATGCAAAAAAAATGCAAAAAAATGCAAAAAAAATGCAAAAAAAAATGCAAAAAAATGCAAAAAAAAATGCAAAAAAATGCAAAAAAAATGCAAAAAAATGCAAAAAAAATGCAAAAAAATGCAAAAAAAATGCAAAAAAAATGCAAAAAAAAATGCAAAAAAAATGCAAAAAAATGCAAAAAAAATGCAAAAAAATGCTAAAAAATTATGCAAAAAAATATGCAAAAAAAATGCAAAAAAATGTAAAAAAAAATGCAAAAAAATGCAAAAAAAACCCACAAAAAATGCAAAAAAAATGCAAAAAAAAATGCAAAAAAATGCAAAAAAACCCACAAAAAATGCAAAAAAAATGCAAAAAAAAATGCAAAAAAAATGCAAAAAAAATGCTAAAAAAATGCAAAAAAAATGCAAAAAAATGCAAAAAAAATGCAAAAAAAAATGCAAAAAAATGCAAAAAAAAATGCAAAAAAATGCAAAAAAAATGCAAAAAAATGCAAAAAAAATGCAAAAAAATGCAAAAAAAAGATGCAAAAAAAATGCAAAAAAATGCAAAAAAAAAATGCAAAAAAAATGCAAAAAAATGCAAAAAAAAATGCAAAAAAAATGCAAAAAAATGCAAAAAAAAATGCAAAAAAATGCAAAAAAAAATGCAAAAAAATGCAAAAAAAATGCCAAAAAAATGCAAAAAAAAATGCAAAAAAAATGCAAAAAAATGCAAAAAAATGCAAAAAAATGCAAAAAAAAATGCAAAAAAAATGCAAAAAAATGCAAAAAAAATGCAAAAAAAATGCAAAAAAAATGCAAAAAAATGCAAAAAAATGCAAAAAAATGCAAAAAAAAATGCAAAAAAAAATGCAAAAAAAAATGCAAAAAAAATGCAAAAAAATATGCAAAAAAATGCAAAAAAAATGCAAAAAAATGCAAAAAAAATGCAAAAAAATATGCAAAAAAATGCAAAAAAATGCAAAAAAATGCAAAAAAAATGCAAAAAAAATGCAAAAAAAAATGCAAAAAAAATGCAAAAAAATGCAAAAAAAATGCAAAAAAAAATGCAAAAAAAAATGCAAAAAAAAATGCAAAAAAATGCAAAAAAAATGCAAAAAAATGCAAAAAAAATGCAAAAAAAATGCAAAAAAATGCAAAAAAAATGCAAAAAAATGCAAAAAAAAATGCAAAAAAAATGCAAAAAAATGCAAAAAAATTATGCAAAAAAAAATGCAAAAAAAAATGCAAAAAAATGCAAAAAAAATGCAAAAAAAATGCAAAAAAAAATGCAAAAAAAATGCAAAAAAATGCAAAAAAATGCAAAAAAAAATGCAAAAAAAATGCAAAAAAATGCAAAAAAATGCAAAAAAAATGCAAAAAAAATGCAAAAAAAAATGCAAAAAAAATGCAAAAAAATGCAAAAAAATGCAAAAAAATGCTAAAAAATTATGCAAAAAAATATGCAAAAAAAATGCAAAAAAATGCAAAAAAAATGCAAAAAAAATGCAAAAAAAATGCAAAAAAAAATGCAAAAAAATGCAAAAAAAATGCAAAAAAAATGCAAAAAAAATGCAAAAAAAATGCAAAAAAATGCAAAAAAATGCAAAAAAAATGCAAAAAAAAAATGCAAAAAAAATGCAGAAAAATGCAAAAAAAATGCAAAAAAATGCAAAAAAATTATGCAAAAAAATATGCAAAAAAAATGCAAAAAAATGCAAAAAAAAATGCAAAAAAAATGCAAAAAAATGCAAAAAATGCAAAAAAATGCAAAAAAAAATGCAAAAAAAAATGCAAAAAAAAATGCAAAAAAATGCAAAAAAACCCACAAAAAATGCAAAAAAAATGCAAAAAAAAATGCAAAAAAATGCAAAAAAAACCCACAAAAAATGCAAAAAAAATGCAAAAAAAAATGCAAAAAAATGCAAAAAAATATGCAAAAAAAATGCAAAAAAATGCAAAAAAAAATGCAAAAAAAATGCAAAAAAATGCAAAAAAATGCAAAAAAATGCAAAAAAAAATGCAAAAAAAAATGCAAAAAAAAATGCAAAAAAATGCAAAAAAACCCCACAAAAAATGCAAAAAAAATGCAAAAAAAAATGCAAAAAAATGCAAAAAAACCCCACAAAAAATGCAAAAAAAATGCAAAAAAAAATGTTA
>JAKRKW010000468.1:5000-10000 GCA_023566125.1 Zingel zingel | reverse complement strand
TCGCAATTTTTACAAGTTCTCGCAATTTTTACAATTTTTACAATTTTTACAAGTTCTCGCAATTTTTACAAGTTCTCGCAATTTTTACAATTTCTAAAAGTTCCCGCAATTTCTACAAGTTCTCGCAATTTCTACAAGTTCTCGCAATTTTTACAAGTTCCCGCAATTTTTACAAGTTCCCGCAATTTTTACAATTTTTACAAATTTTACAAGTTCTCGCAATTTTTACAAGTTCTCGCAATTTTTACAATTTTTACAATTTTTACAAGTTCTCGCAATTTTTACAATTTTTACAATTTCTAAAAGTTCCCGCAATTTCTACAAGTTCTCGCAATTTTTACAAGTTCTCCCAATTTTTACAAGTTCCCGCAATTTTTACAAGTTCTCGCAATTTTTACAAGTTCCTGGAATTTTTACAATTTTTACAAGTTCTCGCAATTTTTACAAATTTTACAAGTTCTCGCAATTTCTACAAGTTCTCGCAATTTTTACAAGTTCTCGCAATTTTTACAATTTTTACAAATTTTACAAGTTCTCGCATTTTTTTCAAGTTCTCGCATTTTTTTCAAGTTCTCGCAATTTTTACAAGTTCTCGCAATTTTTACAAGTTCCCGCAATTTTTACAAATTCTCGCAATTTTTACAATTTTTACAAATTCTACAAGTTCTCGCAATTTTTACAAGTTTTACAAATTTTACAAGTTCTCGCAATTTTTACAAGTTCTCACAATTTTTACAATTTTTACAATTTTTACAAGTTCTCGCAATTTTTACAAGTTCTCGCAATTTTTACAATTTCTAAAAGTTCCCGCAATTTCTACAAGTTCTCGCAATTTTTACAAGTTCTCGCAATTTTTACAAATTTTACAAGTTCTCGCAATTTTTACAAGTTCTCGCAATTTTTACAATTTTTACAATTTTTACAATTTTTACAAGTTCTCGCAATTTTTACAAGTTCTCGCAATTTTTACAATTTCTAAAAGTTCCCGCAATTTCTACAAGTTCTCGCAATTTCTACAAGTTCTCGCAATTTTTACAAGTTTTACAAATTTTACAAGTTCTCGCAATTTTTACAAGTTCTCGCAATTTTTACAATTTTTACAATTTTTACAAGTTCTCGCAATTTTTACAAGTTCTCGCAATTTTTACAATTTCTAAAAGTTCCCGCAATTTCTACAAGTTCTCGCAATTTCTACAAGTTCTCGCAATTTTTACAAGTTCCCGCAATTTTTACAATTTTTACAATTTTTACAAGTTCTCGCAATTTTTACAATTTTTACAATTTCTAAAAGTTCCCGCAATTTCTACAAGTTCTCGCAATTTTTACAAGTTCTCCCAATTTTTACAAGTTCCCGCAATTTTTACAAGTTCTCGCAATTTTTACAAGTTCCCGGAATTTTTACAATTTTTACAAGTTCTCGCAATTTTTACAAATTTTACAAGTTCTCGCAATTTCTACAAGTTCTCGCAATTTTTACAAGTTCTCGCAATTTTTACAATTTTTACAAATTTTACAAGTTCTCGCATTTTTTTCAAGTTCTCGCATTTTTTTCAAGTTCTCGCAATTTTTACAAGTTCTCGCAATTTTTACAAATTTTACAAGTTCCCGCAATTTTTACAATTTTTACAAATTTTACAAGTTCCCGCAATTTTTACAATTTTTACAAATCTTACAAGTTCTCGCAATTTTTACAAGTTCTCGCAATTTTTACAATTTTTACAATTTTTACAAATTTTACAAGTTTTCGCAATTTTTACAAGTTCTCGCAATTTTTACAATTTTTACAAATTTTACAAGTTCTCGCAATTTCTACAAGTTCTCGCAATTTTTACAAGTTCGTTCTCGCAATTTTTACAAGTTCTCTCAATTTTTACAAGTTCTCGCAATTTTTACAATTTTTACAAATTTTACAAGTTCCCGCAATTTTTACAATTTTTACAAATTTTACAAGTTCTCGCATTTTCTACAAGTTCTCGCAATTTTTACAATTTTTACAAATTTTACAAGTTCCCGCAATTTTTACAATTTTTACAAATTTTACAAGTTCTCGCAATTTTTACAAGTTCGTTCTCACAATTTTTACAAGTTCTCGCAATTTTTACAAGTTCCCGCAATTTTTACAAGTTCCCGCAATTTACAAGTTCTCGCAATTTTTACAATTTTTACAAATTCTACAAGTTCTCGCAATTTTTACAAGTTCTCGCAATTTTTACAATTTTTACAAGTTCTCACAATTTTTACAAGTTCTCGCAATTTCTACAACTTCTCGCAATTTTTACAAGTTCTCGCACTTTCTACAAGTTCTCGCAATTTTTACAATTTTTACAAATTTTACAAGTTCTCGCAATTTTTACAATTTTTACAAATTTTACAAGTTCCCGCAATTTTTACAATTTTTACAAATTTTATAAGTTCTCGCAATTTTTACAAGTTCTCGCAATTTTTACAAGTTCTCGCAATTTTTACAAGTTCTCGCAATTTTTACAATTTTTACAAATTTTACAAGTTCTCGCAATTTTTACAAGTTCTCGCAATTTTTACAAATTTTACAAGTTCTCGCAATTTCTACAAGTTCTCGCAATTTTTACAAGTTCTCGCAATTTTTACAATTTTTACAAATTTTACAAGTTCTCGCAATTTCTACAAGTTCCCGCAATTTTTACAAGTTCTCGCAATTTTTACAAGTTCTCGCAATTTCTACAAGTTCCCGCAATTTCTACAAGTTCCCGCAATTTTTACAATTTTTACAATTTTTACAATTTTTACAATTTTTACAATTTTTACAATTTTTACAATTTTTACAAATTTTACAGATTTTGAGAGGCATTCGTCACGCTCATCCCGCTCCCCGTTTCCGGGTTAGCTCTCCACCAATCAGATGGGTCATTGAGTCTGACTGCCGGCATTGCACGCCCCGCCGATTATACATGTCAGGTCGGCCAAAATGAAGGCCGACGGCCCCTCGGACGGACGACGGCACGGAACATACGGAACAGACTCGAGTCACCGACCTCGCCAGACTGTCCCACGGCCGATAATCGGGTTGGTGTGTCAGCGCCTTTAGAATCGAAAATCTTATCGAATCGAGGATTTGGAGAATCGGTTACAGCATTCTCACTCAACACTGGACACATTTCAGATATCGCCTCTACATGTTTACCTTTTAAAGTGCCCATATTATTAAAAAAATCTCTTTTTCTGGGAGTTGGGGGGTTATTTTGTGTCTCTGGTGCTTCCACACGCATAAAAAAATTGGAAAAAAACATCCGTGCTGTTCTGAGTGAGATCCGGTTTCTGAATGTGTCCTGCCTTCAGTCTCCGGGTGAGCTGGTCAACATCTGCACGGCTTTCTACGTCACTAGCCGAGACGAGGGGGCTAGGAGGCTAACCGTTAGCATGCTAGCTCGTTCTCAATGGCTACAACACTGCTACAACACACACTAGTTCACCCTAATCTCCAAAAGAACTACTTCCATGTCCCTGTTCTGCAGGTATTCACCACAAAGTTGGAAGTGCGCCCTCGTTTAGAAGAAGTCTCCCGGCTAATCCTGCCTTGTTCTACTGAAGTTGGAGAAACAGCTAGCTAGCTCATGTAGTCCTTACCTAGCTACTGAGCATGTGGTCTTACCTAGCTACTGAGCATGTGGTCTTACCTAGCTACTGAGCATGTGGTCATACCTAGCTACTGAGCATGTGATCTTACCTAGCTACTGAGCATGTGGTCTTACCTAGCTACTGAGCATGTGGTCATACCTAGCTACTGAGCATGTGATCTTACCTAGCTACTGAGCATGTGGTCTTACCTAGCTACCGAGCATGTGGTCTTACCTAGCTACTGAGCATGTGGTCTTACCTAGCTACTGAGCATGTGGTCATACCTAGCTACTGAGCATGTGATCTTACCTAGCTACCGAGCATGTGGTCTTACCTAGCTACTGAGCATGTGGTCTTACCTAGCTACTGAGCATGTGGTCTTACCTAGCTACCGAGCATGTGGTCTTACCTAGCTACCGAGCATGTGGTCTTACCTAGCTACTGAGCATGTGGTCTTACCTAGCTACTGAGCATGTGGTCATACCTAGCTACTGAGCATGTGATCTTACCTAGCTACCGAGCATGTGGTCTTACCTAGCTACTGAGCATGTGGTCTTACCTAGCTACTGAGCATGTGGTCTTACCTAGCTACTGAGCATGTGCGACTGCCAACAAAGATGTTCCAGCAGTGAGAGGTCTCTGGAGCTAAAACAGAGACCTGAACACAGGGGGAAAAGAGGAGCTGCAGCAATGAGCAGTACAACAAAAATATGGTGTATTTTGATAATTCAACTAGGGCTGGGCGATAGGGAGAAAGTCAGATATCACGATATTCTCGACCAAATACCTCGATATCGATATTGCGGCGATATTCTAGGGTTGGCAATTGGTGCTTTAACAAAATATCTTCACACTTAGATTTGAGATAACCATCAGTAATGTGGATATAATGTGTAAGAGGGTAAAGGGAAATACTAGAACAGCTGGAACAGTCTGGGAAGATCAGAAAATGGCATCACTTTACTGCAACACAGCCTTTAGAACCAGGAGAAGACACTTATGTCATATCACGATATCACGATATCCAGAATCTAAGACGATATCTAGTCTCATATCACGATATCCAGAATCTAAGACGATATCTAGTCTCATATCACGATATCACGATATCCAGAATCTAAGACGATATCTAGTCTCATATCACGATATCCAAAATCTAAGACGATATCTAGTCTCATATTACGATATTACGACATCCAAAATCTAAGACGATATCTAGTCTCATATCACGATATCACGATATCCAAAATCTAAGACGATATCTAGTCTCATATCACGATATCACGATATCCAAAATCTAAGACGATATCTAGTCTCATATCACGATATCACGACATCCAAAATCTAAGACGATATCTAGTCTCATATCACGATATCACGATATCCAAAATCTAAGACGATATCTA
>JAKRKW010000466.1:0-17500 GCA_023566125.1 Zingel zingel | reverse complement strand
TAGTGTGTAGCGTAGTGTGCGTGTAGCGTAGTGTGTAGTGTAGTGTGTGTAGCGTAGTGTGTGTGTAGCGTAGTGTGTGTGTAGCGTAGTGTGTAGCGTAGTGTGCGTGTAGCGTAGTGTGTAGCGTAGTGTGTGTGTAGCGTAGTGTGTAGTGTGTGTGTAGCGTAGTGTGCGTGTAGCGTAGTGTGTGTGTAGCGTAGTGTGTAGTGTGTGTGTAGCGTAGTGTGCGTGTAGCGTAGTGTGTGTGTAGCGTAGTGTGTAGCGTAGTGTGCGTGTAGTGTAGTGTGTAGCGTAGTGTGCGTGTAGCGTAGTGTGTAGCGTAGTGTGTGTAGCGTAGTGTGTGTGTAGCGTAGTGTGTAGCGTAGTGTGCGTGTAGCGTAGTGTGTAGTGTAGTGTGTGTAGCGTAGTGTGTGTGTAGCGTAGTGTGTGTGTAGCGTAGTGTGTAGCGTAGTGTGCGTGTAGCGTAGTGTGTAGCGTAGTGTGCGTGTAGCGTAGTGTGTAGTGTAGTGTGTGTAGCGTAGTGTGTGTGTAGCGTAGTGTGTGTGTAGCGTAGTGTGTAGCGTAGTGTGCGTGTAGCGTAGTGTGTAGCGTAGTGTGTGTGTAGCGTAGTGTGTAGCGTAGTGTGTGTAGCGTAGTGTGTGTGTAGCGTAGTGTGTAGCGTAGTGTGTGTGTAGCGTAGTGTGTAGCGTAGTGTGTGTGTAGCGTAGTGTGCGTGTAGCGTAGTGTGTGTGTAGCGTAGTGTGTGTGTAGTGTAGTGTGTGTGTAGCGTAGTGTGCGTGTAGCGTAGTGTGTGTGTAGCGTAGTGTGCGTGTAGCGTAGTGTGTAGCGTAGTGTGTGTGTAGCGTAGTGTGTGTGTAGCATAGTGTGTAGCATAGTGTGCGTGTAGCGTAGTGTGTGTGTAGCGTAGTGTGTAGCGTAGTGTGCGTGTAGCGTAGTGTGTAGCGTAGTGTGCGTGTAGCGTAGTGTGTAGCGTAGTGTGTGTGTAGCGTAGTGTGTAGTGTAGTGTGTGTAGCGTAGTGTGTGTGTAGTGTAGTGCGTGTAGCGTAGTGTGCGTGTAGCGTAGTGTGCGTGTAGCATAGTGTGTAGCGTAGTGTGTGTGTAGCGTAGTGTGTAGCGTACTGTGCGTGTTGCGTAGTGTGTAGCGTAGTGTAGTGTGTGTGTAGCGTAGTGTGCGTGTAGCGTAGTGTGTGTGTAGCGTAGTGTGTAGCGTAGTGTGCGTGTAGCGTAGTGTGCGTGTAGTGTAGTGTGTAGCGTAGTGTGTAGCGTAGTGTGTGTAGCGTAGTGTGTGTGTAGCGTAGTGTGTAGTGTAGTGTGTGTAGCGTAGTGTGTAGTGTAGTGCGTGTAGCGTAGTGTGTAGCGTAGTGTGTGTAGCGTAGTGTGTGTGTAGCGTAGTGTGTAGCGTAGTGTGCATGTAGCGTAGTGTGTAGTGTAGTGTGTGTAGCGTAGTGTGTGTGTAGCGTAGTGTGTGTGTAGCGTAGTGTGTAGCGTAGTGTGCGTGTAGCGTAGTGTGTAGCGTAGTGTGCGTGTAGCGTAGTGTGTGTGTAGCGTAGTGTGTGTGTAGTGTAGTGTGTGTGTAGCGTAGTGTGCGTGTAGCGTAGTGTGTGTGTAGCGTAGTGTGCGTGTAGCGTAGTGTGTGTGTAGCATAGTGTGTAGCATAGTGTGCGTGTAGCGTAGTGTGTGTGTAGCGTAGTGTGTGTGTAGCGTAGTGTGTGTGTAGCGTAGTGTGTGTGTAGCATAGTGTGTAGCATAGTGTGCGTGTAGCGTAGTGTGTGTGTAGCGTAGTGTGTAGCGTAGTGTGCGTGTAGCGTAGTGTGTAGCGTAGTGTGCGTGTAGCGTAGTGTGTAGCGTAGTGTGTGTGTAGCGTAGTGTGTAGTGTAGTGTGTGTGTAGCGTAGTGTGTGTGTAGCGTAGTGTGTGTAGCGTAGTGTGTAGCGTAGTGTGCGTAGCGTAGTGTGTAGCGTAGTGTGCGTGTAGCGTAGTGTGTGTGTAGCGTAGTGTGTAGCGTAGTGTGCGTGTAGCGTAGTGTGTGTGTAGCGTAGTGTGTAGCGTAGTGTGTGTGTAGCGTAGTGTGCGTGTAGCGTAGTGTGTAGCGTAGTGTGTAGCGTAGTGTGTGTGTAGCGTAGTGTGCGTGTAGCGTAGTGTGTGTGTAGCGTAGTGTGTGTAGTGTAGTGTGTAGCGTAGTGTGTGTGTAGCGTAGTGTGTAGCGTAGTGTGTGTGTAGCGTAGTGTGTGTGTAGCGTAGTGTGCGTGTAGCGTAGTGTGTGTGTAGCGTAGTGTGTGTAGTGTAGCGTGTAGCGTAGTGTGTGTGTAGCGTAGTGTGTAGCGTAGTGTGTGTGTAGCGTAGTGTGTGTGTAGCGTAGTGTGTAGCGTAGTGTGTAGCGTAGTGTGCGTGTAGTGTAGTGTGTGTGTAGCGTAGTGTGTAGTGTAGTGTGTGTGTGTAGCGTAGTGTGTGTGTAGCGTAGTGTGTGTGTAGTGTAGTGTGTGTGTAGCGTAGTGTGTGTGTAGCGTAGTGTGTGTGTAGCGTAGTGTGTGTGTAGCGTAGTGTGTAGCGTAGTGTGTGTGTGTAGCGTAGTGTGTGTGTAGCGTAGTGTGTAGTGTAGCGTAGTGTGTAGTGTAGCGTAGTGTGTGTGTAGCGTAGTGTGTAGTGTAGCGTAGTGTGTAGTGTAGCGTAGTGTGTGTGTAGCGTAGTGTGTAGTGTAGCGTAGTTAGTGTGTAGCGTAGTGTGTAGTGTAGTGTAGTGTGTAGTGTAGCGTAGTGTGTGTGTAGCGTAGTGTGCGTGTAGCGTAGTGTGTGTGTAGCGTAGTGTGTAGTGTAGCGTAGTGTGTGTGTAGTGTAGTGTGCGTGTAGTGTAGTGTGCGTGTAGCGTAGTGTAGTGTGTAGCGTAGTGTGCGTGTAGTGTAGTGTGCGTGTAGTGTAGTGTGCGTGTAGCGTAGTGTGCGTGTAGCGTAGTGTAGTGTGTAGCGTAGTGTGCGTGTAGTGTAGTGTGCGTGTAGTGTAGTGTGCGTGTAGTGTAGTGTGCGTGTAGTGTAGTGTGCGTGTAGTGTAGTGTGCGTGTAGTGTAGTGTGCGTGTAGCGTAGTGTGCGTGTAGTGTAGTGTAGTGTGTAGCGTAGTGTGCGTGTAGTGTAGTGTGCGTGTAGTGTAGTGTGTGTGTAGTGTAGTGTGCGTGTAGTGTAGTGTGCGTGTAGTGTAGTGTGCGTGTAGTGTAGTGTGCGTGTAGTGTAGTGTGCGTGTAGCGTAGTGTGCGTGTAGTGTAGTGTAGTGTGTAGCGTAGTGTGTGTGTAGTGTAGTGTGCGTGTAGTGTAGTGTGTGTGTAGTGTAGTGTGTGTGTAGTGTAGTGTGTGTAGCGTAGTGTGCGTGTAGTGTAGTGTGCGTGTAGTGTAGTGTGTAGCGTAGTGTGCGTGTAGCGTAGTGTGCGTGTAGTGTAGTGTGCGTGTAGTGTAGTGTGCGTGTAGTGTAGTGTGTAGCGTAGTGTGCGTGTAGTGTAGTGTGCGTGTAGTGTAGTGTGCGTGTAGTGTAGTGTGTAGCGTAGTGTGCGTGTAGCGTAGTGTGCGTGTAGTGTAGTGTGTAGCGTAGTGTGCGTGTAGCGTAGTGTGTGTGTAGCGTAGTGTGCGTGTAGTGTAGTGTGTAGCGTAGTGTGCGTGTAGTGTAGTGTGTAGCGTAGTGTGCGTGTAGCGTAGTGTGCGTGTAGCGTAGTGTGTAGCGTAGTGTGTGTGTAGCGTAGTGTGCGTGTAGTGTAGTGTGTAGCGTAGTGTGCGTGTAGCGTAGTGTGCGTGTAGCGTAGTGTGTAGCGTAGTGTGCGTGTAGTGTAGTGTGTAGCGTAGTGTGTGTGTAGCGTAGTGTGTGTGTAGTGTAGTGTGTGTGTAGCGTAGTGTGTAGCGTAGTGTGCGTGTAGCGTAGTGTGCGTGTAGCGTAGTGTGCGTGTAGCGTAGTGTGCGTGTAGCGTAGTGTGCGTGTAGCGTAGTGTGCGTGTAGCTTAGTGTGTGTAGTGTAGTGTGTGTAGTGTAGTGTGTGTAGTGTAGTGTGTGTAGTGTAGTGTGTAGCGTAGTGTGTGTGTAGCGTAGTGTGCGTGTAGCGTAGTGTGCGTGTAGCGTAGTGTGCGTGTAGCGTAGTGTGCGTGTAGCGTAGTGTGTGTAGTGTAGTGTGTGTAGTGTAGTGTGTGTAGTGTAGTGTGTGTAGCGTAGTGTGTGTGTAGCGTAGTGTGTGTGTAGCGTAGTGTGCGTGTAGCGTAGTGTGTGTGTAGTGTAGTGTGTGTAGTGTAGTGTGTGTAGCGTAGTGTGTGTGTAGCGTAGTGTGCGTGTAGCGTAGTGTGTGTAGTGTAGTGTGTGTAGTGTAGTGTGTGTAGCGTAGTGTGTGTGTAGCGTAGTGTGCGTGTAGCGTAGTGTGCGTGTAGCGTAGTGTGCGTGTAGCGTAGTGTGTGTAGTGTAGTGCGTGTAGCGTAGTGTGCGTGTAGCGTAGTGTGCGTGTAGCGTAGTGTGCGTGTAGCGTAGTGTGCGTGTAGCGTAGTGTGCGTGTAGCGTAGTGTGCGTGTAGTGTAGTGTGTGTGTAGTGTAGTGTGTGTGTAGCGTAGTGTGCGTGTAGCGTAGTGTGCGTGTAGCGTAGTGTGCGTGTAGCGTAGTGTGTGTGTAGTGTAGTGTGTGTGTAGCGTAGTGTGTGTGTAGCGTAGTGTGTAGCGTAGTGTGTGTGTAGCGTAGTGTGTGTGTAGCGTAGTGTGTGTGTAGCGTAGTGTGCGCGTAGCGTAGTGTGTGTGTAGCGTAGTGTGTAGCGTAGTGTGCGTGTAGCGTAGTGTGTGTGTAGCGTAGTGTGTGTAGCGTAGTGTGTGTGTAGCGTAGTGTGTAGCGTAGTGTGCGTGTAGCGTAGTGTGCGTGTAGCGTAGTGTGTGTGTAGTGTGCGTGTAGTGTAGTGTGCGTGTAGCGTAGTGTGTGTGTAGCGTGGTGTGTAGTGTAGTGTGCGTGTAGCGTAGTGTGCGTGTAGCGTAGTGTGTAGTGTAGTGTGCGTGTAGCGTAGTGTGCGTAGTGTAGTGTGCGTGTAGCGTAGTGTGTGTAGTGTAGTGTGTGTAGTGTAGTGTGCGTAGTGTAGTGTGCGTGTAGCGTAGTGTGTGTAGTGTAGTGTGTGTAGTGTAGTGTGCGTGTAGCGTAGTGTGCGTAGTGTAGTGTGCGTGTAGCGTAGTGTGTGTAGCGTAGTGTGCGTAGTGTAGTGTGTGTGTAGTGTAGTGTGCGTGTAGCGTAGTGTGCGTGTAGCGTAGTGTGCGTGTAGCGTAGTGTGCGTGTAGTGTGTGTGTAGCGTAGTGTGCGTGTAGCGTAATGTGCGTGTAGTGTAGTGTGCGTGTAGTGTAGTGTGTGTGTAGTGTGCGTGTAGCGTAGTGTGCGTGTAGCGTAGTGTGTAGTGTAGCGTAGTGTGTAGTGTAGCGTAGTGTGTGTGTAGCGTAGTGTGTAGTGTAGCGTAGTTAGTGTGTAGCGTAGTGTGTAGTGTAGTGTAGTGTGTAGTGTAGCGTAGTGTGTGTGTAGCGTAGTGTGCGTGTAGCGTAGTGTGTGTGTAGCGTAGTGTGTAGTGTAGCGTAGTGTGTGTGTAGTGTAGTGTGTGTGTAGCGTAGTGTGCGTGTAGCGTAGTGTGCGTGTAGTGTAGTGTGCGTGTAGTGTAGTGTGCGTGTAGTGTAGTGTGCGTGTAGTGTAGTGTGCGTGTAGTGTAGTGTGCGTGTAGCGTAGTGTGCGTGTAGTGTAGTGTGTAGCGTAGTGTGCGTGTAGTGTAGTGTGCGTGTAGTGTAGTGTGTGTGTAGTGTAGTGTGCGTGTAGTGTAGTGTGCGTGTAGTGTAGTGTGCGTGTAGTGTAGTGTGCGTGTAGTGTAGTGTGCGTGTAGCGTAGTGTGCGTGTAGTGTAGTGTAGTGTGTAGCGTAGTGTGCGTGTAGTGTAGTGTGCGTGTAGTGTAGTGTGCGTGTAGTGTAGTGTGTGTGTAGTGTAGTGTGTGTGTAGTGTAGTGTGTGTAGCGTAGTGTGCGTGTAGCGTAGTGTGCGTGTAGTGTAGTGTGTAGCGTAGTGTGCGTGTAGCGTAGTGTGCGTGTAGTGTAGTGTGCGTGTAGTGTAGTGTGCGTGTAGTGTAGTGTGTAGCGTAGTGTGCGTGTAGTGTAGTGTGCGTGTAGTGTAGTGTGCGTGTAGTGTAGTGTGTAGCGTAGTGTGCGTGTAGCGTAGTGTGCGTGTAGTGTAGTGTGTAGCGTAGTGTGCGTGTAGCGTAGTGTGTGTGTAGCGTAGTGTGTGTGTAGCGTAGTGTGCGTGTAGCGTAGTGTGCGTGTAGCGTAGTGTGCGTGTAGTGTAGTGTGTAGCGTAGTGTGCGTGTAGCGTAGTGTGTGTGTAGCGTAGTGTGTGTGTAGCGTAGTGTGCGTGTAGCGTAGTGTGTGTGTAGCGTAGTGTGCGTGTAGCGTAGTGTGTGTGTAGCGTAGTGTGCGTGTAGCGTAGTGTGTGTGTAGTGTAGTGTGTAGCGTAGTGTGCGTGTAGCGTAGTGTGCGTGTAGTGTAGTGTGTAGCGTAGTGTGCGTGTAGTGTAGTGTGTGTAGTGTAGTGTGCGTGTAGCGTAGTGTGCGTGTAGCGTAGTGTGCGTGTAGCGTAGTGTGTAGCGTAGTGTGTGTGTAGCGTAGTGTGCGTGTAGTGTAGTGTGTAGCGTAGTGTGCGTGTAGCGTAGTGTGCGTGTAGCGTAGTGTGTAGCGTAGTGTGTGTGTAGTGTAGTGTGTAGCGTAGTGTGTGTGTAGTGTAGTGTGTAGCGTAGTGTGTGTGTAGCGTAGTGTGTAGCGTAGTGTGCGTGTAGTGTAGTGTGTAGCGTAGTGTGTGTGTAGTGTAGTGTGTGTAGTGTAGTGTGCGTGTAGCGTAGTGTGCGTGTAGCGTAGTGTGCGTGTAGCGTAGTGTGTAGCGTAGTGTGTGTGTAGCGTAGTGTGCGTGTAGTGTAGTGTGTAGCGTAGTGTGCGTGTAGCGTAGTGTGCGTGTAGCGTAGTGTGTAGCGTAGTGTGCGTGTAGTGTAGTGTGTAGCGTAGTGTGCGTGTAGCGTAGTGTGTGTGTAGCGTAGTGTGCGTGTAGCGTAGTGTGCGTGTAGCGTAGTGTGCGTGTAGCGTAGTGTGCGTGTAGCGTAGTGTGCGTGTAGCGTAGTGTGTGTAGTGTAGTGTGTGTAGTGTAGTGTGTGTAGTGTAGTGTGTGTAGCGTAGTGTGTGTGTAGCGTAGTGTGTGTGTAGCGTAGTGTGCGTGTAGCGTAGTGTGTGTGTAGTGTAGTGTGTGTAGTGTAGTGTGTGTAGCGTAGTGTGTGTGTAGCGTAGTGTGCGTGTAGCGTAGTGTGTGTAGTGTAGTGTGTGTAGTGTAGTGTGTGTAGCGTAGTGTGTGTGTAGCGTAGTGTGTGTGTAGCGTAGTGTGCGTGTAGCGTAGTGTGTGTGTAGTGTAGTGTGTGTAGTGTAGTGTGTGTGTAGCGTAGTGTGCGTGTAGTGTAGTGTGTGTGTAGCGTAGTGTGTGTGTAGCGTAGTGTGCGTGTAGCGTAGTGTGCGTGTAGCGTAGTGTGTGTAGCGTAGTGTGTGTGTAGCGTAGTGTGTAGCGTAGTGTGTGTGTAGCGTAGTGTGTGTGTAGCGTAGTGTGTGTGTAGCGTAGTGTGTGTGTAGCGTAGTGTGTGTGTAGCGTAGTGTGCGCGTAGCGTAGTGTGTGTGTAGCGTAGTGTGTAGCGTAGTGTGCGTGTAGCGTAGTGTGTGTGTAGCGTAGTGTGTAGCGTAGTGTGCGTGTAGCGTAGTGTGCGTGTAGCGTAGTGTGCGTGTAGCGTAGTGTGTGTGTAGCGTGGTGTGTAGTGTAGTGTGCGTGTAGCGTAGTGTGCGTGTAGCGTAGTGTGTAGTGTAGTGTGCGTGTAGCGTAGTGTGCGTAGTGTAGTGTGCGTGTAGCGTAGTGTGTGTAGTGTAGTGTGTGTAGTGTAGTGTGCGTAGTGTAGTGTGCGTGTAGCGTAGTGTGTGTAGTGTAGTGTGTGTAGTGTAGTGTGCGTGTAGCGTAGTGTGCGTAGTGTAGTGTGCGTGTAGCGTAGTGTGTGTAGCGTAGTGTGCGTAGTGTAGTGTGTGTGTAGTGTAGTGTGTGTAGTGTAGTGTGCGTGTAGCGTAGTGTGCGTGTAGCGTAGTGTGCGTGTAGCGTAGTGTGCGTGTAGTGTGTGTGTAGTGTAGTGTGCGTAGTGTAGTGTGTGTGTAGTGTAGTGTGCGTAGTGTAGTGTGCGTGTAGCGTAGTGTGTGTAGCGTAGTGTGCGTAGTGTAGTGTGTGTGTAGTGTAGTGTGTGTAGTGTAGTGTGCGTGTAGCGTAGTGTGCGTGTAGCGTAATGTGCGTGTAGTGTAGTGTGCGTGTAGTGTAGTGTGTGTGTAGTGTGCGTGTAGCGTAGTGTGCGTGTAGCGTAGTGTGCGTGTAGTGTAGTGTGCGTGTAGTG
Source organism: Zingel zingel (assembly GCA_023566125.1). Lineage (NCBI taxonomy): Eukaryota > Metazoa > Chordata > Actinopteri > Perciformes > Percidae > Zingel > Zingel zingel. Next base: position 9,085 of record JAKRKW010000466.1, on the reverse strand, counting down.
TAGTGTGTGTGTAGTGTAGTGTGTGTGTAGCGTAGTGTGTAGCGTAGTGTGCGTGTAGCGTAGTGTGTGTAGCGTAGTGTGTAGCGTAGTGTGCGTGTAGCGTAGTGTGTGTGTAGCGTAGTGTGCGTGTAGCGTAGTGTGCGTGTAGTGTAGTGTGTGTGTAGTGTAGTGCGTGTGTAGCGTAGTGTGCGTGTAGCGTAGTGTGCGTGTAGTGTAGTGTGTGTGTAGTGTAGTGTGTGTAGCGTAGTGTGTGTAGCGTAGTGTGTAGCGTAGTGTGCGTGTAGCGTAGTGTGTGTAGCGTAGTGTGTGTGTAGCGTAGTGTGTGTGTAGCGTAGTGTGTGTGTAGCGTAGTGTGCGTGTAGCGTAGTGTGCGTGTAGTGTAGTGTGTGTGTAGTGTAGTGCGTGTGTAGCGTAGTGTGTGTAGCGTAGTGTGTGTGTAGCGTAGTGTGCGTGTAGCGTAGTGTGTGTGTAGCGTAGTGTGTGTGTAGCGTAGTGTGCGTGTAGCGTAGTGTGTGTGTAGCGTAGTGTGTGTGTAGTGTAGTGCGTGTAGCGTAGTGTGCGTGTAGTGTAGTGTGCGTGTAGCGTAGTGTGTGTAGCGTAGTGTGTGTGTAGCGTAGTGTGTGTGTAGCGTAGTGTGTGTGTAGTGTAGTGTGCGTGTAGCGTAGTGTGCGTGTAGTGTAGTGTGTGTGTAGCGTAGTGTGTAGCGTAGTGTGTGTGTAGTGTAGTGTGTGTAGCGTAGTGTGTGTAGCGTAGTGTGTGTGTAGCGTAGTGTGTAGTGTAGTGCGTGTAGCGTAGTGTGTGTGTAGCGTAGTGTGTGTGTAGCGTAGTGTGTGTAGCGTAGTGTGTGTGTAGCGTAGTGTGTGTAGCGTAGTGTGCGTGTAGCGTAGTGTGTGTAGCGTAGTGTGTAGCGTAGTGTGTGTGTAGCGTAGTGTGTGTAGCGTAGTGTGTGTGTAGCGTAGTGTGTGTGTAGCGTAGTGTGCGTGTAGTGTAGTGTGTGTGTAGCGTAGTGTGTGTAGTGTAGTGTGTGTAGTGTAGTGTGTGTGTAGCGTAGTGTGTGTAGCGTAGTGTGCGTGTAGTGTAGTGTGTGTGTAGCGTAGTGTGTGTAGTGTAGTGTGTGTAGTGTAGTGTGTGTGTAGTGTAGTGTGTGTGTAGTGTAGTGTGTGTGTAGTGTAGTGTGTGTGTAGTGTAGTGTGTGTGTAGTGTAGTGTGTGTGTAGCGTAGTGTGTGTAGCGTAGTGTGTGTAGTGTAGTGTGTGTGTAGTGTAGTGTGCGTGTAGTGTAGTGTGTGTGTAGCGTAGTGTGTGTAGTGTAGTGTGTGTGTAGTGTAGTGTGTGTGTAGCGTAGTGTGTGTAGTGTAGTGTGTGTGTAATGTAGTGTGTGTGTAGTGTAGTGTGCGTGTAGTGTAGTGTGTGTGTAGTGTAGTGTGCGTGTAGTGTAGTGTGTGTGTAGTGTAGTGTGTGTAGTGTTGTGTGTGTAGTGTAGTGTGCGTGTAGTGTAGTGTGTGTGTAGTGTAGTGTGTGTAGCGTAGTGTGTGTAGTGTAGTGTGTGTGTAATGTAGTGTGTGTGTAGCGTAGTGTGCGTGTAGCGTAGTGTGCGTGTAGCGTAGTGTGTAGCGTAGTGTGTGTGTAGCGTAGTGTGCGTGTAGCGTAGTGTGCGTGTAGCGTAGTGTGTAGCGTAGTGTGCGTGTAGTGTAGTGTGTAGCGTAGTGTGCGTGTAGCGTAGTGTGTGTGTAGCGTAGTGTGCGTGTAGCGTAGTGTGCGTGTAGCGTAGTGTGCGTGTAGCGTAGTGTGTGTAGTGTAGTGTGTGTAGTGTAGTGTGTGTAGTGTAGTGTGTGTAGCGTAGTGTGTGTGTAGCGTAGTGTGTGTGTAGCGTAGTGTGCGTGTAGCGTAGTGTGTGTGTAGTGTAGTGTGTGTAGTGTAGTGTGTGTAGCGTAGTGTGTGTGTAGCGTAGTGTGCGTGTAGCGTAGTGTGCGTGTAGCGTAGTGTGTAGCGTAGTGTGTGTGTAGCGTAGTGTGCGTGTAGTGTAGTGTGTAGCGTAGTGTGCGTGTAGCGTAGTGTGCGTGTAGCGTAGTGTGTAGCGTAGTGTGCGTGTAGTGTAGTGTGTAGCGTAGTGTGCGTGTAGCGTAGTGTGTGTGTAGCGTAGTGTGCGTGTAGCGTAGTGTGCGTGTAGCGTAGTGTGCGTGTAGCGTAGTGTGTGTAGTGTAGTGTGTGTAGTGTAGTGTGTGTAGTGTAGTGTGTGTAGCGTAGTGTGTGTGTAGCGTAGTGTGTGTGTAGCGTAGTGTGCGTGTAGCGTAGTGTGTGTGTAGTGTAGTGTGTGTAGTGTAGTGTGTGTAGCGTAGTGTGTGTGTAGCGTAGTGTGCGTGTAGCGTAGTGTGTGTAGTGTAGTGTGTGTAGTGTAGTGTGTGTAGCGTAGTGTGTGTGTAGCGTAGTGTGTGTGTAGCGTAGTGTGCGTGTAGCGTAGTGTGTGTGTAGTGTAGTGTGTGTAGTGTAGTGTGTGTGTAGCGTAGTGTGCGTGTAGTGTAGTGTGTGTGTAGCGTAGTGTGTGTGTAGCGTAGTGTGTGTGTAGCGTAGTGTGCGTGTAGCGTAGTGTGTGTAGCGTAGTGTGTGTGTAGCGTAGTGTGTAGCGTAGTGTGTGTGTAGCGTAGTGTGCGTGTAGCGTAGTGTGCGTGTAGCGTAGTGTGTGTGTAGCGTGGTGTGTAGTGTAGTGTGTGTGTAGTGTAGTGTGTGTAGTGTAGTGTGCGTGTAGCGTAGTGTGCGTGTAGCGTAGTGTGTAGCGTAGTGTGTGTGTAGTGTAGTGTGTGTAGTGTAGTGTGCGTGTAGCGTAGTGTGCGTGTAGCGTAGTGTGTAGCGTAGTGTGTGTGTAGTGTAGTGTGTGTAGTGTAGTGTGTGTGTAGCGTAGTGTGCGTATAGTGTAGTGTGTGTGTAGCGTAGTGTGTGTGTAGCGTAGTGTGTGTGTAGCGTAGTGTGCGTGTAGCGTAGTGTGTGTGTAGCGTAGTGTGCGTGTAGCGTAGTGTGTGTGTAGCGTAGTGTGTAGCGTAGTGTGCGTGTAGCGTAGTGTGCGTGTAGCGTAGTGTGTAGCGTAGTGTGTGTGTAGTGTAGTGTGTGTGTAGCGTAGTGTGCGTGTAGCGTAGTGTGCGTGTAGCGTAGTGTGCGTGTAGCGTAGTGTGTGTGTAGCGTAGTGTGCGTGTAGCGTAGTGTGCGTGTAGCGTAGTGTGCGTGTAGTGTAGTGTGCGTGTAGCGTAGTGTGCGTGTAGCGTAGTGTGTAGTGTAGTGTGCGTGTAGCGTAGTGTGCGTAGTGTAGTGTGCGTGTAGCGTAGTGTGTGTAGTGTAGTGTGTGTAGTGTAGTGTGCGTAGTGTAGTGCGTGTAGCGTAGTGTGCGTAGTGTAGTGTGCGTGTAGCGTAGTGTGCGTAGTGTAGTGTGCGTGTAGCGTAGTGTGTGTAGTGTAGTGCGTGTAGCGTAGTGTGCGTAGTGTAGTGTGCGTGTAGCGTAGTGTGTGTAGTGTAGTGTGCGTAGTGTAGTGCGTGTAGCGTAGTGTGCGTAGTGTAGTGTGCGTGTAGCGTAGTGTGTGTAGTGTAGTGTGCGTAGTGTAGTGCGTGTAGCGTAGTGTGCGTAGTGTAGTGTGCGTGTAGCGTAGTGTGTGTAGCGTAGTGTGCGTAGTGTAGTGTGCGTGTAGCGTAGTGTGTGTAGTGTAGTGCGTGTAGCGTAGTGTGTGTAGTGTAGTGCGTGTAGCGTAGTGTGCGTAGTGTAGTGTGCGTGTAGCGTAGTGTGTGTAGTGTAGTGTGCGTGTAGCGTAGTGTGTGTAGTGTAGTGTGCGTGTAGCGTAGTGTGTGTAGTGTAGTGTGCGTGTAGCGTAGTGTGTGTAGTGTAGTGTGCGTGTAGCGTAGTGTGCGTAGTGTAGTGTGCGTGTAGCGTAGTGTGCGTAGTGTAGTGTGCGTGTAGCGTAGTGTGTGTAGTGTAGTGTGTGTAGCGTAGTGTGCGTAGTGTAGTGTGTGTGTAGTGTAGTGTGTGTAGTGTAGTGTGCGTGTAGCGTAGTGTGCGTGTAGCGTAGTGTGCGTGTAGCGTAGTGTGCGTGTAGTGTAGTGTGTGTGTAGTGTGCGTGTAGCGTAGTGTGCGTGTAGCGTAATGTGCGTGTAGTGTAGTGTGCGTGTAGTGTAGTGTGTGTGTAGTGTGCGTGTAGCGTAGTGTGCGTGTAGCGTAATGTGCGTGTAGTGTAGTGTGCGTGTAGTGTAGTGTGTGTGTAGTGTGCGTGTAGCGTAGTGTGTGTGTAGTGTGTGTGTAGCGTAGTGTGCGTGTAGCGTAATGTGCGTGTAGTGTAGTGTGCGTGTAGTGTAGTGTGTGTGTAGTGTGCGTGTAGTGTAATGTGCGTGTAGTGTAGTGTGCGTGTAGTGTAGTGTGTGTGTAGTGTGCGTGTAGCGTAGTGTGCGTGTAGCGTAATGTGCGTGTAGTGTAGTGTGCGTGTAGTGTAGTGTGTGTGTAGTGTGTGTGTAGCGTAGTGTGCGTGTAGTGTAGTGTGTGTGTAGTGTGCGTGTAGCGTAGTGTGCGTGTAGCGTAGTGTGCGTGTAGTGTAATGTGCGTGTAGTGTAGTGTGCGTGTAGTGTAGTGTGTGTGTAGTGTGCGTGTAGCGTAGTGTGCGTGTAGTGTGTGTGTAGCGTAGTGTGCGTGTAGCGTAATGTGCGTGTAGTGTAGTGTGCGTGTAGTGTAGTGTGTGTGTAGTGTGCGTGTAGCGTAGTGTGCGTGTAGCGTAGTGTGCGTGTAGCGTAGTGTGCGTGTAGTGTAGTGTGCGTGTAGTGTAGTGTGCGTGTAGTGTAGTGTGCGTGTAGTGTAGTGTGTGTGTAGTGTAGTGTGTGTGTAGCGTAGTGTGTAGCGTAGTGTGCGTGTAGCGTAGTGTGCGTGTAGCGTAGTGTGCGTGTAGCGTAGTGTGCGTGTAGTGTAGTGTGCGTGTAGTGTAGTGTGTGTGTAGTGTAGTGTGTGTGTAGCGTAGTGTGTAGCGTAGTGTGCGTGTAGCGTAGTGTGTGTAGCGTAGTGTGTAGCGTAGTGTGCGTGTAGCGTAGTGTGTGTAGCGTAGTGTGTGTGTAGCGTAGTGTGCGTGTAGCGTAGTGTGCGTGTAGTGTAGTGTGTGTGTAGTGTAGTGTGTGTAGCGTAGTGTGTAGCGTAGTGTGCGTGTAGCGTAGTGTGTGTAGCGTAGTGTGTGTGTAGCGTAGTGTGCGTGTAGCGTAGTGTGCGTGTAGTGTAGTGTGTGTGTAGTGTAGTGTGTGTGTAGTGTAGTGCGTGTGTAGTGTAGTGCGTGTAGCGTAGTGTGCGTGTAGCGTAGTGTGCGTGTAGTGTAGTGTGTGTGTAGTGTAGTGTGTGTAGCGTAGTGTGTGTAGCGTAGTGTGTAGCGTAGTGTGCGTGTAGCGTAGTGTGTGTAGCGTAGTGTGTGTGTAGCGTAGTGTGTGTGTAGCGTAGTGTGTGTGTAGCGTAGTGTGCGTGTAGCGTAGTGTGCGTGTAGTGTAGTGTGTGTGTAGTGTAGTGCGTGTGTAGCGTAGTGTGTGTAGCGTAGTGTGTGTGTAGCGTAGTGTGCGTGTAGCGTAGTGTGTGTGTAGCGTAGTGTGTGTGTAGCGTAGTGTGCGTGTAGCGTAGTGTGCGTGTAGCGTAGTGTGTGTGTAGTGTAGTGCGTGCAGCGTAGTGTGCGTGTAGTGTAGTGTGCGTGTAGCGTAGTGTGTGTAGCGTAGTGTGTGTGTAGCGTAGTGTGTGTGTAGCGTAGTGTGTGTGTAGTGTAGTGTGCGTGTAGCGTAGTGTGCGTGTAGTGTAGTGTGTGTGTAGCGTAGTGTGTAGCGTAGTGTGTGTGTAGTGTAGTGTGTGTAGCGTAGTGTGTGTAGCGTAGTGTGTGTGTAGCGTAGTGTGTGTAGTGTAGTGCGTGTAGCGTAGTGTGTGTGTAGCGTAGTGTGTGTGTAGCGTAGTGTGTGTAGCGTAGTGTGTGTGTAGCGTAGTGTGTGTAGCGTAGTGTGCGTGTAGCGTAGTGTGTGTAGCGTAGTGTGTGTAGCGTAGTGTGTGTGTAGCGTAGTGTGTGTAGCGTAGTGTGTGTGTAGCGTAGTGTGTGTGTAGCGTAGTGTGCGTGTAGTGTAGTGTGTGTGTAGCGTAGTGTGTGTAGTGTAGTGTGTGTAGTGTAGTGTGTGTGTAGCGTAGTGTGTGTAGCGTAGTGTGCGTGTAGCGTAGTGTGTGTGTAGCGTAGTGTGTGTAGTGTAGTGTGTGTAGTGTAGTGTGTGTGTAGTGTAGTGTGTGTGTAGTGTAGTGTGTGTGTAGTGTAGTGTGTGTGTAGTGTAGTGTGTGTGTAGCGTAGTGTGTGTAGCGTAGTGTGTGTAGTGTAGTGTGTGTGTAGTGTAGTGTGCGTGTAGTGTAGTGTGTGTGTAGCGTAGTGTGTGTAGTGTAGTGTGTGTGTAGTGTAGTGTGTGTGTAGCGTAGTGTGTGTAGTGTAGTGTGTGTGTAATGTAGTGTGCGTGTAGTGTAGTGTGCGTGTAGTGTAGTGTGTGTGTAGTGTAGTGTGCGTGTAGTGTAGTGTGTGTGTAGTGTAGTGTGTGTGTAGTGTAGTGTGTGTGTAGTGTAGTGTGTGTGTAGTGTAGTGTGTGTGTAGTGTAGTGTGTGTGTAGTGTAGTGTGCGTGTAGTGTAGTGTGTGTGTAGTGTAGTGTGCGTGTAGTGTAGTGTGTGTGTAGTGTAGTGTGCGTGTAGTGTAGTGTGTGTGTAGTGTAGTGTGTGTAGTGTAGTGTGTGTAGTGTAGTGTGTGTGTAGTGTAGTGTGTGTGTAGTGTAGTGTGTGTGTAGTGTAGTGTGCGTGTAGTGTAGTGTGTGTGTAGCGTAGTGTGTGTAGTGTTGTGTGTGTAGTGTAGTGTGCGTGTAGTGTAGTGTGTGTGTAGTGTAGTGTGTGTAGTGTAGTGTGTGTAGTGTAGTGTGTGTAGTGTGTGGTGTAGTGTAGTGTGTGTGTAGTGTAGTGTGCGTGTAGTGTAGTGTGTGTGTAGTGTAGTGTGTGTAGTGTAGTGTGTGTGTAGTGTAGTGTGTGTGTAGTGTAGTGTGTGTGTAGTGTAGTGTGTGTGTAGTGTAGTGTGTGTAGTGTAGTGTGTGTGTAGTGTAGTGTGTGTGTAGTGTAGTGTGTGTAGTGTAGTGTGCGTGTAGTGTAGTGTGTGTGTAGCGTAGTGTGTGTAGTGTAGTGTGTGTGTAGTGTAGTGTGTGTGTAGTGTAGTGTGTGTGTAGTGTAGTGTGTGTGTAGTGTAGTGTGTGTGTAGTGTAGTGTGTGTGTAGTGTAGTGTGTGTGTAGTGTAGTGTGTGTGTAGTGTAGTGTGTGTGTAGTGTGTGTAGCGTAGTGTGTAGTGTAGTGTGTGTGTAGTGTAGTGTGTGTGTAGCGTAGTGTGTGTGTAGTGTAGTGTGTGTGTAGTGTAGTGTGTGTGTAGTGTAGTGTGTGTGTAGTGTAGTGTGTGTGTAGTGTAGTGTGTGTGTGTGTAGTGTAGTGTGTGTGTAGTGTAGTGTAGTGTGTGTGTGTGTAGTGTAGTGTGTGTGTAGTGTAGTGTGTGTGTAGCGTAGTGTGTGTGTAGTGTAGTGTGTGTGTAGTGTAGTGTGTGTGTAGTGTAGTGTGTGTGTAGTGTAGTGTGTGTGTAGTGTAGTGTGTGTGTAGCGTAGTGTGTGTGTAGTGTAGTGTGTGTGTAGTGTAGTGTGTGTGTAGCGTAGTGTGTGTGTAGTGTAGTGTGTGTGTAGTGTAGTGTGTGTGTAGTGTAGTGTGCGTGTAGTGTAGTGTGTGTGTAGTGTAGTGTGCGTGTAGTGTAGTGTGTGTGTAGTGTAGTGTGTGTGTAGCGTAGTGTGCGTGTAGCGTAGTGTGCGTGTAGCGTAGTGTGTGTGTAGCGTAGTGTGCGTGTAGTGTAGTGTGTGTGTAGCGTAGTGTGTGTGTAGCTGTAGTGTGTGTGTAGCGTAGTGTGTGTGTAGCGTAGTGTGTGTGTAGCGTAGTGTGTGTAGCGTAGTGTGTGTAGCGTAGTGTGCGTGTAGCGTAGTGTGTGTAGCGTAGTGTGTGTGTAGCGTAGTGTGTGTGTAGTGTAGTGTGTGTAGCGTAGTGTGTGTGTAGCGTAGTGTGTGTGTAGTGTAGTGTGTGTAGCGTGTAGTGTGTGTGTGTAGCGTAGTGTGTGTGTAGCGTAGTGTGCGTGTAGCGTAGTGTGGTGTAGTGTAGTGTGTGTGTAGCGTAGTGTGTGTGTAGCGTAGTGTGTGTGTAGCGTAGTGTGTGTGTAGCGTAGTGTGTGTGTAGCGTAGTGTGTGTGTAGCGTAGTGTGTGTGTAGCGTAGTGTGTGTGTAGCGTAGTGTGGTGTAGCGTAGTGTGCGTGTAGCGTAGTGTGTGTGTAGCGTAGTGTGTGTAGCGTAGTGTGTGTGTAGCGTAGTGTGTGTGTAGCGTAGTGTGTGTAGCGTAGTGTGTGTGTAGCGTAGTGTGTAGTGTAGTGTGTGTGTAGCGTAGTGTGTGTGTAGCGTAGTGTGTGTGTAGCGTAGTGTGTGTAGCGTAGTGTGTGTGTAGCGTAGTGTGTGTAGCGTAGTGTGTGTGTGTAGCGTAGTGTGTGTAGTGTAGTGTGTGTAGTGTAGTGTGTGTGTAGCGTAGTGTGTGTAGCGTAGTGTGTGTGTAGTGTAGTGTGTGTGTAGCGTAGTGTGCGTGTAGTGTAGTGTGTGTGTAGTGTAGTGTGTGTAGTGTAGTGTGTGTAGTGTAGTGTGTGTGTAGCGTAGTGTGTGTAGTGTAGTGTGTGTGTAGTGTAGTGTGTGTGTAGCGTAGTGTGTGTAGTGTAGTGTGTGTGTAGTGTAGTGTGTGTGTAGTGTAGTGTGCTGTGTAGTGTAGTGTGTGTGTAGTGTAGTGTGTAGTGTAGTGTGTGTAGTTGTGTGTGTAGCGTAGTGTGTGTAGTGTAGTGTGTGTGTAGTGTAGTGTGAGTGTAGTGTAGTGTGGTGTAGCGTAGTGTGTGTAGTGTAGTGTGTGTGTAGTGTAGTGTGTGTAGCGTAGTGTGTGTAGTGTAGTGTGTGTGTAATGTAGTGTGTGTGTAGTGTAGTGTGCGTGTAGTAGTAGTGTGTGTGTAGTTGAGTAGTGTGCGTGTAGT